>CAUYRH010103151.1:0-33102 GCA_963574655.1 Perodicticus potto | reverse complement strand
CCCCCCCACAACAATACATGTCACAATCTTTCCCTACACGCCGCTCTTCATATATCCATCCACCCATCCATCCATCCATCCACCCATCCATCCATCCACCCATCCTTCCATCCACCCATCCATCCATCCATCCACCCATCCTTCCATCCACCCATCCATCCATCCAACCACCCACTCATGCGTCCATCCATCTAACATTATCCAAGGACCATGGAGACCTGCTTAATGAATTTTTTATCTTTATGGTGGTAAAGAATGAGGCCCAAGTTGACAATGACTTGAAATAGTGTATTCTATTTGTAGGTCAATATTTTAAATACTGAATTTGTTTTTGTAATGCAAAATGTAGAAAAGAAATGTCAAAAAATGTGATTAAAATGTTTAATTGAAAGTTTGTGAAGCAATACTAACCAAGAAGTTTCTTTGCAAAAGTCAAGTGTGGGAGTATGCAATTTTTATGCTTATCTAAAAAGCAGTGATGTGTAAGGATTTCATATACTTGACAACTGAGGGACCTGAGTTGGAATCCTGCTTCAATCATTTATCACTTCTGTAATATTTAGCACAATATGCAAATTCTCTGGGCCTTAATTTTTTTTCAAATGTGAAATGGAACAAATAATATTGTTTGCAACCTATTTTTATAAGAAAATCTAATAAAATAATTTAATAATTTACACATTTCATTGAATGGTTGCAACTCAGTAAGTGTAAATATGTTGCCCTTAGAACAGTTTATTATCTAGTATTCTTAACAATATATTATATTATACATAATAAATATAGTTATCTAATACTGTACACTTTTTATTACTTGTTCGTTTTGAATGGTCCAGTTATCACCTACCTTAAACAAAGCTCTCCATTCATTTAATGAGAAACACCACCCTCAGTGAAATGACCTCATTTAAAAAATTTAAAAGAAATAAAAATGAATAAATTAACTTACCAGAAGGTTATTCTTTTGCTGAGTTTCAGGCGCTATGCTTATTACTAGAGATGCAATGATGTACAGATGTAAGACATAATTTCTGCACCAATGGCAGGAACAGTTTGGGAAGAAAATTTTGGGCAGTGTACTCTTATTTCTGTTTAAGACTTCTGATTTCCTGTATATTTCTTCAAAGTATTATCTAGAACAAAATTTCAACAGCGATTTGAAGTGCCTACCATTGTTTTCAAGCCACATTTACTGTCTTTCATAAAACATATTTTTCTCAGCTTAAACCTAATTGTGGACCATAAGGATTATAAGTACATAGATAAATTCTAGTTCTTTCAATTAATGGGCAGGCAAATGACATGGACGGCTTTAAATCTAACCATAAGTGAGGCATGGTATTTATATGAGCAATGTCAACCGAATGGAGCACACAGAACTAAGGAGCTCTGGAGTTACTGCTGGAGGTGGTATTTCATGAAGTAGGAAAACAGGACAAATACAGGCAATTGACTAGTACTGAGGCCTTTCCTCACCTCCTTCATTGCTCTCTGCTTTTCCAAGTCAAATCTTCCTTCCCTGAAGTTTTTTAGCTTTCTGTTTTTGTTGTTGTTGTTGTTTGTTTTAATTTGCTTCTTATTATTAAAAATACGTGCAGTGACAATCCTGTACTGTGTCTGGTTTACTCTGCTTCTCTTCCATCAGGCGTGAAGCTCAACAACTGAGGACTTGCTCATCCCTCATTTTCTAGCTCGTCTCCCTCCTTTGATTTTCTTTTCCTGGGCCTTGGCTTCAGCACAGTGACACGGCAGGGCATCGGGTGTGGAGAATATGACAGAGCTCTTATGATAAATTACTGTTAATATCCTTTCTGTTGATTTTATCTGCTTCCCTTGCCTAACACCGAATGGCTTCCTTTGTCTTTTGTACAACAATTGGTCAACATCTCCCATTGGGCACACATGAGAATTCCCAATAGAATTCTGTAAAGAGCATGGCTATTAGTCAATTTCCTATATTTTTCTCACTTTCCTACGTTAAGAAAAACCACCTCCTGCAGTAACTTTGAATCTCTTACCGCTGCAAAAGATTTGTCATGTTTTTTAGGGTTGAGTAAAAGTGTATCAGATATGAGATGTTCACCAGATTCACTAGCAATCTGGCTTGTGCATCCACACCGATTCCCCCGATAGGGTTAGCTGTTGACAACTAAGACCTATACTCTCTTAGCAGTGAACTATTCTTGGCCAATGGATGCTGTCTCCTGCAGGAGGCTACTAACCACCTTTCTCCATGCTCCCTTCTGTCCAAGAGACAGGCTTTACCCATAACTAACAGCTGTGGTCATGAAATGTCAACCATTTCCTTCAGGTAAACCCAATCACATGGACCCATTCCTGCAACAGGGACGAGTCTAGATCAGGCTGATGTGAGTTTTCAAAGGAGAAATACAATACACTGTTCTGTTTCTTCTGCTCATCTTTTCCCGGAGCACACCTACATATGTGCATTTAGTAAGAATCTTTGTCACAAACTTCGCTCTGGGTATCTCAACCAAAGACAAGAAGCAATGTGATTGCAGCCTGTTTTTGTGGTGGGTACGTGACCGGGCATCTGAGTGGAAGCCCAGGCATCTTAGTGTGGTGTCTACCAGTTTGCCAGAGTCCTACTGCTCTGTGCAATTTTAAAGACTGTACAAATTATATTTATAAAGTTTGAAGGAATTTAAATTCTCAACCCACCTGGTACCAATTTATGTCATTCCTTAGCCACCTTAGAAACGAATGGTAGTGGTGAATATTTCAGACCAAAGGATAAAAAATAAAGTGAATGTTTTGGGATGCTTATCACGTGGCTAGGCAATTTATGACAAAGTTGTCAAAAATTTGCACATGCTTTAAGAAAGGAAAACAAAGTATCAAAATTGTAATATTCAAAATATACTGATAATGTTTGCTATCTTATACACTGACTCTTGTGATTCTTGTAATTACAGAAGTCGAATGTGACTTTTTTTTTATTTATTGAATCAGAGCTGTGCACATTAGTGCAATCATGGGGTACAGTGTGCGGGCTTCATATACAGTCTGAAATATTTTCATCCAACTGTTCGACATAACCTTCATGAGATTTTCTCATTTATTACGTGAAAACATTTGTGTTCTGCATTTACCTGTTTCACCTGTCCCTTCTAAGATGCACCAAAAGTGTGATCCCACCAATTTTAATACAGTTTTTGTTTTCATTTCTGAAATTGTATATACATTTTTGGCAATCTTTACATATAATATGCCTTTAATTGTCACAATTGGCCCATGGTACTAGTATTATCTATCAACAACTAAAGAGTTGGAAGAATAACTAAAGGTATAAATGCCATATTCAGGATTCAAAAACAAGACTGAGGATTAATTAATTGAAAGCCCAATAAAATAACTTCAAAGTCTAAAGTGAATGGGAAACAGTATAAATTCATAAAAGGATTTGACTAAAATGAAAAAAACTACTCAAATGTGGGATACTATTTGGACGATTATGGGTTCTGGGTTTCATAAATTAACTGATGTCATCTTCAAGGGAGATTTTAAAATTATGCTGGAGGTAAATGAATAACTTCTCCAAAAGAGCTTAGTTGGAAGAGAGAATAAAACTTGGAGGAAAACTAGTAGGCTTCAAATTTTAGGAACAATTACCTTTAGGGTGATATTATTTGCTATATTGACTTGAAGGAATTGGATTTAGGAAGATTTCAGTTTAGTATGAGAAACTTTTCACAAGATGGGACCTGCATCACCATCACTTTGTGTATTAAACTGTGAGTTGATGTGGTAGACAGAACAATGCCCCCTGAAAAGTGTCTGTATCCGAACCCCTAAACTTGTGAATATGTCACCTCACTTGGTGAGGTAGACTTTTCAAATGTGATAAAAGAATCTTGGGAAGAGAGTAGTTTAGATCACAACAGTCCTTAGAAGAAGGAAATAAGGAAGAAGCTGTGATCACAGAATCAGAGGTTGTAATTTTGCAGAGCTATGACCCATGTAACGTAGGATCCTGGAGAAGTTAAAAGTGCAAAGAAACAGATCATTCTACATATCTTCGGAAGGAACACAGACAATCTAGCAACTATGTTTCAGGATTCCTGCACACTAGAACAATAAAATGATAAATTTGAATTTAGTTAAGTCACTGAATTAGTGGTAGTTTGCTGCAAAAACACTTGTAGATGGCCACTGTCCATCTGATTCTTACATCCATTTTATTCTAGCCTTAGAAAAGAGCATAATATGAAATTTATGAATAGGCAAAAATCATACAGAGGTATAAAACTTACAGGAGTGATTTCTTCTAAGATGGGGAAGAGGAAAGAGGATTGAGAAAGTTATATGAAAGAGCTTCCTCTGGTAACAGAAATGTTCTATAGCTGACCCTCAAACAACCAAGGGGACAGGGTCCTGAACCCCTGTGTGGTCAAAAACATCCATGTGTGATTTTTGACTGCCCCCAAACTTAACTACTAATATCTTTCTGTTAAACATAAGACATAAAACTTAACAGTACTGTAAACAGTCAATTAACACATTAAAAAAAAAAGAAAGAAAAGAGCATAGTTATGATATCTGGCAATTCCTTTTAGCTCTGAAATTTTATTGCTTAAAAATCCATGTTCAAACAAATAAAAACATTAGGACTCAGACACCACCTCAAAGCCTTAAAATACTGCAATGTAGGATAGTGCAGTAGTTTCCAAACTTTGATCTTCATATTTTTCCAATTCTGTGATCAGATGAAATGTACCTAAGTTAATAAATAAACTCATTTTTGTTTTTTTCTTATCGGGATTACATTAAGACATACAATTATGTATCTATTTTACATGAAAAATTATTATCACTTTTATCAGTTGAATACATATATAGAAGCAAAGAAATATAATTTAAAGAATATAATATAGTGTTTTTGATTTCTACCTACCTTTTGCTTAGTAAAACCTAGAATCTAAAGTGTGCTCTGTCTTGATCAAAATGAGAGATTAACAAATTCTAGAAAAATGTAAGAGACATTCTTTCACCACTGCATCTTTCTCCTTGATTGCTAGTAGAAAGAAAATTGAAAGGACAGTAGTTGTTTTTAATTATTAAATTCAACTATGCCATGGAATATTATGCAGCCTTAAAGAAAGATGGAGACTTTACCTCTTTCATGTTTACATAGATGGAGCTGGAACATATTCTTTTTAGCAAAGTGTCTCAAGAATGGAATAAAAAGTATCCAATGTACTCAGACCTACTATGAAACCAATTTACAGCTTTTTAAATGAAAGCTGTAAGTCAATTATAGCCCAAGAAGAAGGGGAAACGGGAAAGGGAGGTGGGGGGATGGCTGGAGGGAGGGTAATTGGTGGGACCACCCCTATGGTGCATCTTACAAGGGTACATGGTAAATTTACTAAGTGTAGAATATAAATGTCTTAACACAATAACTAAGAAAATGCCCTAAAGCTATATTAACCAGTTTGATGAAAATATTTCAAATTGCATATAAAACCAGCACTTTGTACCCCATGATTGCATTAATGTACATTACACAGGTATGATTTAATTTAAAAAAATAAAAAATAAATTCAACATGTTGGGTGACATCTATGATCTTCACTTTGAGTGGTCCCAGAGATTCACGGATATAATTTAGGAAACATTGGCATAGTGTCCAAACCTAAACTTTGCAGGTGGATAGTTTTTGGCTCATATTAAAGACCCATTATTGTTATCCCTGAGACCTTGGGCAAGTGACTTAATTTTTCTGTCGTCAGATGTTTTCCCACAATTATCAACTAACATGCCCACTTCAGATAGGTATGGGCAAGATGGGAAATAACGTGTATACTCAATGAACAATAGTCAAGGGAGTTGAGACAAGATGGTGGACCAGAAGGATCATTCAGCTGGGCTCTACTAGAATGATGGGGGAAAAGAGAGACCGTTCTGGTGGGTGCCTGTAGTCCCAGTTACTGGAGAGGCTGAGGGAAGAATATTGCTGGAGTCCAAGATTTTAAGGTTTCTGTGAGCTATGTTGCCATGGCATTCTACCCAAGATGAAAGACTCTGTTTCATGGAAAAAAATAAAATAGAATCTAAGATATAAATCAAAATAAAGAAATACAGTAGTGGTGAACTTACCTGTGTTTTATTATTTGGTATGCCTTAACAGCAAATCATAGCCTGGATCCTTAATCAAAAGAAATTTATTTTGCACTGTCTGAAGGCTGATGTATCCAAGATAGAGCTGTAGGCAGATCTGGTATCTAGCAAGAGTCTACTTTCTGGTTCATTGATGGCTTTCTTCTTAATGTGTCCTCATGTATCTGAAATCAGAGAAAGAGAGAGCAAGCTCTCCCATCTCTTCTTATAAAAGCGCTAATTCCATTCACAAGGCTGTGCCTTCCTGAACAATCATCTTCTAAAGGCCTCACCTTTCAATACCACCTTAAGAGTAATAGGGATTGTAATCATTTGGGGTTTAAAATTTCAACCTCTATATTTTTGAGGAATTCAAACATCCAGTCCATAGCATGGCCCGAGTTCCTATTTCCTGAGAGAGCTTAGAAATACAAATCCAATCATTACTGCTGTAACTTTAAAACCTATTCTAGCTCCCTTCAAAAGCATCTCCTTTAACTTATAAAAGGAAATCTCCTTATGGGGGGTTTCAAGGTTCAATGTCAGGAGGATCAGCAAACATTTTCTGTAAAGGGCCATATGACAAATATTTTAGGCTTCGTGGGCCATACAGTCTAAGTTGTGAATATTCAAGTCTGTTGCTGTGGCATAAAAGCTGCAAGTGTAGCTATAAGTGCTATATAAATGAATGAGCATAGCTATGTTTCAATAAAATTTTATTTTTGAATGCTGAAATTTAAATTTCTTAAACTTTCCATGTGTTCCCAAATAGTATTTTTCTTTTTATTTTTTAAAATTATTTAAAATCGTCCAAACCATTTTTATTTGGTGGACCATATAGAAAAGCCTTCTTGATTCCCAAATGAAAATTAGGTCTCCTTATTATATACTTTCATAGAACCCTATACTTTTTCCCTCACAGTACCCATATTATGGGATGATTTTATCATTTATGTTTGTGACATATTTGAAAAAGGATTTTCCACATCATTAATCTGAAAACTCCCTGCGGGCAGCGTTTCTGGCTATTTTGTTCAACACAGTACAATCCTCTGCTCCTTATCCAGTGCTCTAAGCATCCTGGACGGTTAATGCAAATTTGGTGAACAATTTAGTGGATCTTTATCTTCAAAACTCTTATCCAAAAATTGCTTTTCGGTAGATCATTTACCTGGAAATATAGGATTTGAAAGAACATTGAGGCTCAGCGCCTCAACCCACATACACATGAGCTGGCGGGTTCGAATCCAGCCTGGGCCCGCCAAACAACAATGACAGGTGCAACCAAAAAATGGCCAGGCGTTGTGGCAGGTGCCTGTAGTCCCAGCTACTTGGGAGGTGGAGGCAGGAGACTTGCTTGAGCCCAGGAATTGGAGGTTGCTGTGAACTGTGATGCCACAGAACTCTATCCAGGGCGACAGCTTGAGGCTCTGTCTCAAAAAAAAAAAAAAAAAAAAAAAAGACAGAACATTGATTTCTGAAAGAAAAAGGCAGGTTGTTGTAAATAGAGATCCTCTTATATATAACCTAACTGCCTTACCATTTCTGGCCCACCATTCCAAAAGATTCATCCACTGGTTTCCTTTGGTATTGTGCCACAGATTACCATACTGGCGTTCCACTGGGTTACCGTGCCAAAATTTTCCTGTGATGCCCTCACAGCAGCTCCATAGAATATGCAAACCCCACTACTATTGTAATCTCCATTTCATTTATGAAGCCCTTAAGACTCGGAGAGGTTTATTTATTCACTTGTCTCACATCAACAGCTGGTGACAGGCACAACCGAGATTCACCAACCTTCACTACTGCATCTTTGTCATTCATTCTTCATCAGCTCCTGTTCTTTCCTTGGGTGAAATTACTCCTCTTCCTAGTGGTCCCTGTAGGAAGTCATGGAAGGGATGTGTGTACATTCTAACATCACGAAATTCCTCAATAATTCAAGTTACCTGCTAAGAAGAAATATGTACATTTGCGTTATATAAAATTCCTTGTAAAGGGTGGAAAGTCAGGTTTATGGTTGCTAGGCAAAGGCAGTAGTTAATGTTTCAGACAAGAGGTTTCAGTTTACTTGTCTGCGAAATTTTTAGACGCGTCCCATTTGTAATCTACAGCCAGATAGAGAAATGTACCAAGATAGCAAGCCATTTGGGACAAAAAAAAAAAAAATTGGGGGAGTTTAAGAGCGTGAATTTGATTGTTAAAATGTTCTGGGAGGATATCAAGTTGACTGCTATCAGCACTTATGAAACTACTTAATTGCATTTCCTGATCCTGACAGATTTTCCCAAACTTGAGATGATGAGATATTGCCTTTCTTTGTCTTACAGGATATTTTTGTTTGTTTGTTTATGGTAGGAGATGAGGCAATTCAGGATTTTAGCACATAATTTGCATGTGCATAGTTGCATGTGTGCTTCTACCCACGTATCCCAGCTTGAACTAAAGTGATGCTTTCATATAGATTTAAATGTCTTCGGGGAACATCTGGTAGATGGTGGTTTGATTGTGGGATTCAGATGTCAGGTGTGTGCATGAAGGGGGAGGTGTGTCTGGCAGTGGTTGTGGTGATCAGTGTGTTATTAGGCGGAAAGGATATCATCACGGATATCTGTGTTTTCACAAGATGACAAAGAATCAATCTGGTAAAAAAAAAAAAAAAGAAGAAGTGTCTTAATGGGAGAGACAGTCAAAAAACTACATAATGGCTCAGTAATCAGAGCACAAAATCAATTCTGCTTAAAACAAAACATGGCATCTACCCCTTAACTGTATCCTACTTTCAAATAACTATACCTATGTTTGCTTCAATGAGTATGTGCTAAGTATACAAACAAACGAAAAGCTATAAAAATGCAGAGATAGTTTTACTAAACAATCACTATGAAACACCAGAAAATGTAGGATTTCTGCTTGAAACTCAGATGGCCTAGTTCATCACACTGCATTACCTGCACTACTACTGACAAAAACTCAATCGAAACACACTAGTATATCACCCACTTTAAAGATGAGACTCTAGGGGGTCACCTAGGCCATATGACTTGCCCAAAGTCAGCAGCTAGTTAGAGACAGAGCCAGACTTCATTTTCAAATTGAGTGTGACTCCAGAGTTTAGTGTAACCACTCCATGTATTGGGTCTACCCTCATTGTATCAATAAGGTCTGCGTGCCTAGTTATGATCAGATGTGGTAGTAATATTAGATGATATTATATAAGATGAGATTATTTTAAGATTAGAGAGAGGCACTTCTAAGAACATTGACTTCTTTTGAGAGGGCAATATTGGCAATCTGTATTTTGATATCTAGTTTCTGTGAGTCTTTAGATAAATTTGAACTCCACCTCCATAGATAACGTTTTTGGATTCAAGAAGTAATGATTATTGATTTTAGAGTTCTGACTGATGTTTTCCTTGGCTGATATGTAGAGACTAAGCAAAGATGGTACTTTCTAATATCCTAATCTCCCCATTTCACTGATTATGACTTGAATTTCTTTCTTATTGCCTCTTTTCTCTTACTCAGCCTCTAAGGTTAGAGATAAAGAAGTTCACAGAGGAACTAGAGATAAGTGCTGTTAAGGATGTAATGATAAGTAATGATAATGACATAAGGATGATGATAAGGATTTCTGGAACTACTCACTTCCTTTAGCATAGCAAGAGGTCTCTCCTTTTATTTCATCTTTGGTGCCCTAATCTTCCTGTAGAATGCCACGTATTAAGGAGATAATTTCAGTGTGTTATTCATGAGTTAAGGGGGAAAAGGAAAGGAAACGCCAAACCCTTTGTTATATGTACTCTCTATCCTTAAAAATCTCATCCATGAGAAATTTAGATTGAACTTTATAAAGGTGCGAATGGAAATAACTCAAGGAAAAAGGTGCTTTATGTGAATGAAACTAGGGCACTTCTAGAAATCCAAGGAAAAGTCTAACAATTAAACTTCTAGAAGTTAGGGGTGGGGTTTACAATGCAAATTGTTCCCTTTTTCTGGCCTTTATTCTCCATGAAGTTTGCTTTATGCTTTTTCCATGTGACATAAAATACAGTCACATGGAGTCACTGACAGTTCCTGAATATTACATTTTACAAATTCAGTGGCAATAAAGAGAATGCTGTGACTCTTTCTGGAGTCTAAAATTTGTAAGGAAATTATTATTGAATAAGCTGACCCAGGTGCTAACATTTGGACAAATCAACTGTAAGCAAGGTGTGAGACAATTTTCTGTTAAATGGAAACTACCACGATAATTTTGTGAATTTAGTAGGGGAGAGAACCCTTTCTGCAAAAGGATACAAGCTGTTAAAAAAAAAAAATCAAGTGTTCCAGTTTGTACTTACTTTGTGTTAGTTCTAGGCTCTGGGGTACATTCAATACTATAAATAATCTAGATAAATACTTGAGGCCAGTAGTTCCATTACCTAAGAATTTCCTAAGATGAAGAAACTTACTTTTCTTTTTAAAAATTTATTTCAAATTATTATGAGGATACAAAGTTTTAGATTACATTAGTTCTCACTTCCAGGGTAAAGTTCCACTTGTAAAAGAGCCCCTCACCCAGGGGGCATGGTATACACCCCACAATGTGCACAATCGGTTTACCACAAAGACATTGGCACCAGAATGATTTTGTAGCCCTATTCATAATTGTCAAATTGTAGAAGCAACCCAAGTACCCATCAACCCATGAAAAGATCAACAAATTGTGGTACATGTATACCAGGGAATACTATTCAGCCATTAACAAAGATGGAGACTTTACATCTTTTACACTTACCTGGATGGAGCTGAAACATATTCTTCTTTGTAAAGTATCAAAAGAATGGAAACGTAACATTAAAAAATTTGAAGGAAGTAGCTATCAAACTGCCAAGCCAACATGCAACACGATGTTCATTTTTTTGTTGTTGTTGTTTGTTTTTTTAATTTAGAATCTTTTGGCTTTACTTTCTCCCAGTCTATGGTGAGTTCTTAACACAGGGACCCCTTTTAAATTCAATGGCTTTTTGCATTCTTTAGCCTCCAATGTCTTAGACAGCCCCACGCACCAGAAATCCAGAATTTTGTTTTTCAAATTTTCTTTCTTCACAAAAGTCATAAACCCATAGAATAAAAAGGTTAGAAGTTTAAATTTGTATGTAATTATGGCTTTTCCACAGTATAATTCTTATTTGAATTGTACAATTAGGTTCTTATGGAGAGCTCACGGTCCATTGAAAGATTCAATTTTGAGTGTAGGGATTAAATTTGAAACATGCAACAAAAAATGGTAAGCATGTCTTTTTGATGTAGATTTACTTCAGAATTAGATAACTGCTTTATAGTTTTATAGAAGTAGACTATATTATCAACTCTGCCTTCTAATTTTCCCCCAATTTTACTTATCTCTTAAGGCAATATGATCTTGGGAATAAGCCAGATTTTATGTGTCAAATATCTAATATAATGTTATCACTTGGGAGTGTGCTCATAGTTATACTTAAGACTTCAGTTGTATGTAGCCTTAAAACCTTGAGTACAGGTTAGAACATTTTTACTCAAAACACAAAGTGATGCCAAAATTACTTCAGGTCAAAAAGTTACTTTGTGCGTCTTCTTCTTCTTCTTCTTCTTCTTCTTCTTCTTCTTCTTCTTCTTCTTCTTCTTCTTCTTCTTCTTCTTCTTCTTTTTTTTCAGTATTTGGTGGGGGCTGGGTTTGAACCTGCCACCTCCAGCATATGGGGCCAGTGCCTTACTCCTTTGAGCCACAGGCACCGCCCTGCACATATTCTTTACAGTATCAGTATTTTGCTTTTGTATTTATGAAAACATCTATCACTTATAAATAATGCCACGGATATTTCACACTTAGAGTATCTGTCATTGAGAAGTCTATGAATAAACTGTACTAATATATAAACTTAACTTTTTAGTGAGATACAATAAAAGACAGTTACAAAAAATTATCCGACCAGAATCATCAAAAGGGTTTTAGTTACCCTCATATTTCCAGAAGGGATCCTTTGATTAACTCTAACTATGGTCTGGGAAAATAAAGCCACAGACCAAAGAAAAAATACATTCATATTTAACATAATTTCTAATTTAAAAAAAAATTGCATACCTTAGATCAACAAATAAAATGTCAGTAATTTCTCAGTTCTAATGTCTTTGCCCATTCTGGCTGCTGGAACAAAATATCACCAACCTGGTAGCTTATAAATAACAAATGTATTTCTTACACTTGTGGAGGTTGGATTGTCTAATAGCAAGATGACTGAAGATTCAGTGTCTGGTGAGGCCCATCTTCCTCACAGAGTCTTCTTGTTTTTCTCTCATGTGATCAAAGGTGCCAGGGATCATTCACAGGGCCTCCTTTATAAGGGCACTAATCCTATTCAGGAGGACTACATCCTTATGTCCTAATTACCTCTCCCAACTCTTAATGTTATCTTCTTAGGGGTTTCCAATTTCACATATAAATTAGGGGGAAACATTGAGACAATAGCAGCTGAGGAAGGGCAATATAAATCCCTTCACTCATTGCAGATGTTTATAGAGAGAAACATTAATATGGTGCATAATGACATTTCAGTTAATGACAGACCACATATACATACGAGTGGTCCCCTGAGATTATGATACTGAATATTTACTGATTTATCCTTAGATCTGTGTAGATACATAAATACTTGCCATTGAAGTATAGTTGCCTACAGTATTCATTAAAGAAACACACCACATACAGGTTTGTAGCCTTGGTGTATAGCAGGTTTGTCTAAGCAAACTCTATGATACTCACACAACAATGAAATTGCCTAATGACAGATTTCTTAGAACACATCCCTGTTGTTAAGTGATGCATAACTGTATATGCATGAACTTACATATGTATATATATATTATTTTGTTCATGTCTAAAACCCTGAAAGAGTTATTTATTTTTTCTTTATCATTGTCTCCAGATTTGTCATTGCCATATCAGGGAGAAGATCTTCCAAAGTTTCCACTTCATAATGAAAGTACACATTTCTTAACATTCCTGAATTCACTAAAAGGTGGGTAAATAGGAGAATACTGAATACAATTTTAAAATTTATCTCTACAAAAACATACGTTTTGTCATTGATCTAAATGGTGATTTTTCATAGAGGCAGCATTTCATAGCGGGAAAAGTATGAACCAATGAGACTAGGTTTCTGTGTGTTGATTTAATAATGAACATAACTTACAAAAGTTTCCTTAAATTTTCTGATCAAAGCTTCCTCAATCACAAAAAAGGAAGGTAATAAAATATTTATGTATGTTTCTTGAAGAATCTAATTAAATAATGCATGCAAATGCACAGTGAAGGTCAAAATATGCACTCACACACACGTATATTCCCATATGTAATCATTTCTTCATTGCATATAAAGTGAAAACATTGAATATGCATTAAAATGCTTTCTATTCTTTTTTCTTTCCGTTTTTTAAAAAAAGATAAATATATATTGATACCTCAATTATATTGACTTTACATTATTAAGTTGCTCTTTGTTACTTTAACGGGAAGCCGCATCACTGTGAAAAAAGGAGTCATCAGGACAGAACTGACAAACTACGTATCTCCCTTTCCCTTTCTGGCACATCATATAACTCTACCTCCCCAACCACCTGTAGTTATCTGATGAGGCATGACTTGCTTTGGCAAAGGAAATAAAGGCGTGAAATGTGATAATTAGGAGACCAATGTTTTAAAAGCCAAGTATGACTTGCTACATCCCATTTTCTCTTTCTTGGTGATTTGAAAATGCTCTATCAGAAACAGACGCTTCTGCCAACCTACAAGGGAGATTTATATTGCATGAGAAGTGACCTTTCATTTTTCTAAATCACTGCAATTTTGTCTTCTGTAGTGGGGCATGAGTTAATTTGGTTTGAATAATGCAGTTCTTCAAATGATAAGATTTATTGTTTTACACCCTTTGAAATAATTAATAACTAGTAGTGTGTTTTATGGATTCATGTACCCTGAGTAGGATTTTAACTAAAATCTAAAAGTATCACAAGAATGGAAAAGCAAGTAATCTAAAGTACTCAGTAATATTATATAACCCATATGCAAACAAATAAACCAAGTACACAGATACTCACATGAAAGAAAAATGCAATTAAATTCAAGTAGGGGGAGGGGAAGGAGGGAAATGGGAGGGGGGGTGATTGGCAGGATTTCGCCTAATGTAACAGTATACAGCATACCCCTGGGGTGAAGGGCTCAACTGCAACTTGAACTTTACCTTAGAAAAGCAGACAATGTAACCTAATCATTTGTACCCTCATATTAATCTGAGGGTACAAATTTTTATAAAAAATAAATAAATAAAAGAGAAAAAGTAAAAGTATGCAAAAGTCTTATAAACATTTCTTTGGAATTGTGTTAAAGAACTTAACGTTACATGGCCCATAAATTCTGCAGTTTGAAAATAATGGTAAACATATTGGTACAAAGCTACAAAATGGTAGCTTAAAATATCGAAGCTAAAAGTCATTAACCTAGAACAAGCACTTGAAAATGGATACGGAATCAAATAAATGCAAATATTTAGTCATACGTTTCTGAAGGTACATCCTCTAACTGGGAAATTCAGAAGCACAGAAATAAATGCAAGTAATTTGAGTGCTCTGCCTTGGCATTTAAATACAGGAGAAAAAATGTTAATAGGATAAGTACCAGAAAGGATTAAGTGACGCTAAACACCAAAGAGGATTAGTTATTATCCTGCCTTTACAGACACCCAAGTTTCATGTGGCCAAGTAGATAGGAAATAGAAAGGCAATGCTAAAAAATGGGATTTTTTTTCCCTTTTGCAATAAGCTTATATTAAAATCAGTTTTATTATGGCACATAACTAAACAAGAAACACAATACCTGAGCTTTCCTCTGGATAATCTAAAATTTAGCATGCTTTTAAATATGTTTTAGGGAAATTTAAAAGGTGCTCTACCCCTCTAAATACTAAATTCAGATAAGCCATGAATTTGTAACTAAATGATAGATACCCTACTTTTGAAAACCATCATTCATACCTCTTTAGTGAACTGAAGCTTCACTCAATATTGAAGCCAAAGATAACGGTAGCGATTTATGGCATTCTGCTGTATTCACTCTATATTTATCACTACATGAGGATGAGACACAAAGTATGCACGTGCCTATGTACATATCAAATATATAAATAAATGTATACACATACACCCACAAAAGCACTTAACATGTAAATATCTCTGAAGTTGAGGTGTGTCTTAAACTAGATGAAAACAAATTGCTGTGGTTGTCTAGGCAGTTTTTGTCATTTCCTACATGTGTAATAACTTGGTTGTCATTCTTGGAGACATAATTGGAAAATTGCAGACTCATTATGTCAGCCAACAAACCATTTAAAGTTTATTTGAGAAAGAAATGAGAATCTTGGTGGCTGTCTGAGAACCTTTAATTGATATTTTCAGTGGATTAAAAATAAAAACATTCCAGCATTGATAATGTACAGAATAGATATCAGTAGATTGGAAGAAAATATTGGAGAAGAGTGAAGAGCGCTCTTAAGAAATACTATAGGTGGATACCGTGGCTCATGCCTATAATTCTAGTGCTCTGGAAAACAGAGGCAGGAGAGTCCCTTAAGTTCAAAAGTTTGAGACCATCCTGAGCAAGAGGGAAACCCCATTTCTACTAAACATAGAAAAATTAGCCAGGCATTGTGGTGAGTTCCTGCAGTCCTAGCCTCTTGAGAGGCTAAGGCAGGAGGATCACTTAAAAGCCCAGGAATTTGAGGATGCTGTGAGCTAGGCTATGCCATGGACTCTAGCTTGGAGAAACAAGGCCAGACTCTGTCTCAAAACAAAAATCAAAAAACAAACAAACAAACAAAAAAAAAAAACAAAGGAAGAAAAACAAATTGTATAACTGACACTCTTTATGGCATAGTGACAAGTGTTGTGTGTTTTTATTTAGTGACAATTTTCAATCAAAAATAGCATCTGTCAATTTAAGTATAAGAAAAACCTTACCTCTTCTCAACATCCATGCCAACATCTCTGGTTTTGGGATTTTGTCACCTGGGCTAATCTTACTGGAGTTAGTGGATATCTCAAAGTAGTTTTGATTTGCATTTCTCTGATGATTAAGGATGGTGAGCATTTTTTCATGTGTCTGTAGGCTGTGTGCCTGTCTTCTTTAGAGAAGTTTCTCTTCAAGTCCTTTGCCCACCCTGA
This sequence comes from Perodicticus potto, assembly GCA_963574655.1. Classification (NCBI taxonomy): domain Eukaryota; kingdom Metazoa; phylum Chordata; class Mammalia; order Primates; family Lorisidae; genus Perodicticus; species Perodicticus potto. The sequence goes on along the minus strand of CAUYRH010103151.1, from coordinate 16,740 downwards.
GATGGGATCACTTGTTCTTTTCTTGCTAATACGCTTGAGTTTTTTGTGGATTCTGGTTATTAAACTTTATCAGAGGCATAAACTGCAAATATTTTCTCCCATTCTGAGGGCTGTCTGCTTGCTATACTTACTATGTTCTTGGCTGTACAGAATTTTTTTAGTTTGATCAGGTCCCAGTAGTGTATTTTTTATACTGCTTCAATTGCCTGGGGAGTCCTCCTCATAAAATATTCACCCAAAAAGATTCCTTCAAGAGTTTTCCCTGCACTTTCTTCTAATACTTTGATAGTGGCAACCTATATCTTACAAACAAATCACAAGTCATGATCTAGCTTGATGGAGTAGACACAAATGAGGATTCAGTGAAGGAATCAGGCTTTTAGAGAGATAAACCTACAGAAGTACTGATTTTGAAGAACGCAATAGAGAAAAAACTTTATGGAAAGATAGAGCAACACTATCAAATGCTGCAGAAAGACCAAGTAGCTCAAGATGGTGATTAGATGTTTGGTCTGGTAACCAAAAACCAATATAGACTTTCTTTCTTTCTTCTTTTTTTTTTTTTGAGACAGATTCTTACTATGTTGCCCTCGCTAGAGTAACATGGCATCACAGCTCACAGCAACCTCCAACTCTTGGGCTTAAGTGATTCTCTTGCCTCAGCCTCCCAAGTAACTGGGACTACAGGCGCCTGCCACAACACTATTTTTTGGTTGCAGTTGTCATTGCTGTTTAGCAGGCCAGGACCGGGCTCGAACTCACCAGCCTTGGTGTATGCGGCTGGTGCCCTACTCACTGAGCTATGGGCGCCGAGCCCCAACACAGACTTTTAAGAATACAAATTTTACAGATAATATATTGGACCTGAATAAATAAAAAATTGGTGAACAGCTGAAGGTAGTATAAAGTCTCTTTAAGAAATCAAGTTATGAAAGAAAACATAAAATGGGTAGTATTTTAGTAAGGAAAACAGAGTTATGGAGGGATTTAGTTGTTATTGTTTGCTTTTAGCACAGGGAACTTCTGAACATGTTTATAAACTGAGGGGAAAACACCAGCAAAGAAGGGAATACAAATTATAGAAGGTAAGCAAAATTGATAGTGAACTAAGTACTGGAGAAGAGAGAGCAAAAAAAAAGAAGCAAGGATAAGCTTTCTGATGAAACACAGGCATAAATGTACAAAGTAGGGATAAAAGAAGAGATTTACAAATGATGAGAAGTGCGAATTAGAAGATCTAGTTCTGATAATATCTATTTCCCAGGTCTGTAAAAGGAAAGATCAGAAGCTCATTCCAAGTGTAAATATAATCATGCATTGCTGAACAATGGTGCTACATCCTGAGAACTATACGTCCATGTCATTTTGGAAGCTTCAGGGTGTACTTACATAAACCTAAATGGTATAGTCTACTACACACCTGGGCTGAATGGGATAGCTTGTTGCTCTTACATACAAGCCTGTATAGCATTTTACTGTACTGAGTATTGTAGGCAATTGTTAACACAATGATATTTGTTTATCTAAACAAAAGGTATGGTAAAATATGGTAGAAAGTATAAAAAAATAGTACATGTGTTTGGGGCACTTACCATGAATGGCACTTGTAGGACTAGAAGTTGCTCTGGGTTAGTCAATGAGTAAGTGATGAGTGGATGTGAAGGCCTAAGATGTTACCATATAAGACTGCAGGCTTCATAAACACTGTACTCTTTGGCTACATTAAATTTGTAAAAGCTAATTTTCTTTCTTAAGTAATAAATTAACCTTAATTTACTGTAACGTTTTTATAAACTTTATAAACTTTAATTTTTTTAACTTTAGGACTCTTTCATAATAAAACTTAGTTTAAAACACATGTTGTACAGCTGTACAAAAATTTTTTTCTTTATATGGGATAACCACTGAATTGACTGAAATGTTCTTATGTGGCTCTTGACTGTAGTGCATCTACATGAGTTCTTTTTTCTTTAAGACCTACAACATATACTTTTTATTGGTCCCTTAGGCTCTTTTTACTGATTTAAGAGTGCAAAAGTAGAAAATTTTTTCATAGTCCTATAAAAATCTTCCATCTAATAACTCACAAATTATTTATTTCCTTTTCCTTCTCAAAATGCATTTTGGAGACTGTCAGTATAAAGACCACAAAGGCTGGTCACTTACTGATATGAAGGTGTAGGAAGACAAATACTTTATTCAATTTAAATGAATGTCAGATAACTTCAGCAGTTGGTATTTTTTATTCCATCTTGTGTTCTTATAAATGAAAATGCCGTAAGAGCAATGACTACGTGTTTTTTTGCATCGTGTTAAAGTATAGCAAACACTGGGGGTGTTAAATAAATAATAAATGGGAATAAAATACCCAAATAATAAAGCTGACTATAATCCAATCAACTGCTGCTAGTGTTGCACAGCCTGCACTTAAAGCTACTTGTAATAAAGCATAAACATCTTTAATCATAGTGTCCAGATATCTAAGTTACCTTTCAGTAAATCTTTTCCAAAATAAAATGATTCACTAAGTCTTTGTTCTATGCCCAAAATAGTGTTAAATGCTTTAATGCATGTCTCAGTCTGTCTGTGTTTCTAAGAATACTTGAGACTGGGCAATTTATCTGGAAAAAAGGTCAATTTGGCTCACAGTTCAGCAGGTTGACATGAAGCTTGGCACTAGTATCTTCTTCTGGTGAGGGGTTCTGGCTGCTTCCACTCACAGCAGAAGGCAAAGGGGAGCTGGTACGTGGAGATCGCATGACAAGAACAAGCAAGAAAGTGGAGGGAGGAGCTAAGATCTTCTCAACAACCAGCTTTCATGGGAACTAATAGAAAGAGAACTTATTTATTACCGTGAGGATGGCACGAAGCCATTCATGAGGGGTTTGTCGCCATGACAAAAACATCTCCCATTATGTCACACCTCCAACAATGGGGATCAAATTTCAACATGAGATTTGGAGGGGTCAAACAAACCATATTCAAACTATAGCAATGTTTGGATGACCTCCTTTTCTTCTTGTAGTTTCTAGTTCATTCATATTTATTATCCTCTACTTGATTCACAGAAACCTAATGAGAAAGTACCAATACTATCCTTAATTTTAAATGAAACAAATGAGAATTCATGACATTAAATAGGGTGCCAACATTCATATATTCAGCTAATATATGCAGACCTGGAATTGAAACTCCTGGTTTTCTGACTCTACAGCCAATAGTGTTATATTGTATAATGCTGGAACAGTTGCTTCCTCAATTCAGCATCTATAAGAATTGAATAGTACTTTTCCTTGTAAAAGAATAAAGATTCATATCATTTGATTATTGAAGAATATAAATACTTACCTATGTAAGACAAATATCATTGGCTAACAAAAAGATTTTAATGAAATTAAGTAATTACTCAAGAATGAGATATGACAAAAAGAAAAGAAAAAAAGAGTCAGATATGGAGCCTGTTCTCTTGTTTGATTTCAGCTTTGTATTCTAGTGTTTGGGTAATTCTATGTTTAATATGGTAATTGCTAATGGCAGAAAACTTGTTCAGTATCTAAGCTAAAGAATTACTTAGGAGATGTAATGCTACCAAACAGATATATTCTACTTTGTAGATCAGAGCATTAAATTCTATTCCTTTGCTCTGTTGTTTATTAATTTGGGTAGACTATGGGAGAAGAAAGTAATGTATATTTAAAAAGTCTGTGAAGAATTTTATTTTAATAATACACATTATAAACAATGACCATTGTATCCTGCATCATGAATTCTATTGAATTTTAATGGCTTTGAAAATCTATGCTGTTTAACTAGACTTTTAGAAATAATTTGCACTTACACTTTCTCTTAGCATTTCTGCAGATCATTCTGTGTTATCAAACATTAGTTGGAAATATTAGCTATAAACAGATGAAATTTGAGGAATTACTATAAAAATTGTTATGCTTGTAAGATAACCCACCTTCTTTAGAATATGGCGTTGATTTTTACAAACCATGCTTCATTCAACATCAAACATATGGCATTGTGGTTCTAAGAAAAATTTATCTCTAGTCAGGATTTCGGTCATTATATTTATTTTTATCAAGTACCTCATAAAATTACTTTTATGCTTTAATAATTTCTGCTATGGAATGTTGCTTATACAAAAAGCATCTACTAGAACATTGCAACAATTATGAACACTAAATAGAAAAACAGCTATACTAAAATAAACATTCCAGAATTTTAACTAGAAGCAATTCTTCGTTAATTTTTATCCAGTATAAAAATTTTAACTTGTAGGGCTTAGTTTGCCATTGTACATGCCATTATCTAATATATTTTTTCCATAATTAAGATGAAACATAAATTGTCACCTCAGTTAGCATAAGAAATTCACACATCAATGTGAACAGAGAAGGGATGGGGGAAGTAAGATAAAAGGAGGAGTTTTTAAAATTTCTTCCTAAAAGGTTAGCCTCAAATATATGCTTATTGAATTAATACATACATATATTTCTTTTTTTAACCATTATGTCCTATTCAGAATTGTCTCATAGTTTTTGGATGAGAAATTTCAAATTAAAATGATTTTTTAACAATATGCAGTACAGATTTATTATTTCTTCTTTTTCTTTAAAACAAAAATTAGAAATAAAAATTTTAAAAACCTCTTGTGGCCAGGTGCAGTGGCTCTTGTTTGTAATCCTAGTACTTTAGGAGGACCAGTTGGAAGGGTTATTTGAGGTCAGGAGTTTGAGACCGGGCAGGGAAATAGTAAGATTCCATCTCTACAAAAAATAAAACTATCAGCCAGGTACAGCAGTGACTCTGGGAGGGTAAGGCAGGTGGACAGGTACTATAGACCATGCATATTGTACTTTGTTTCTCTAATGAAATGTTCAGTACTTGTTGAAGAATTGAATCAATTAGAAGCACATATTTACATACAAAAAGTTTCCATGTGAATTATAAATCAATTTCTTGAATTTGTTCAAGAATTTTCTAACAAGTACATTTTTCTTGAATAAACATTTTTTACTATTATCACAGTATCTATACCTATCTAAAAGCATTAAGGGAGCAATTTTTTTACTACATTAGTTTTCTACTTCAAATAGACGTGGCTGAATTATTTTAGATAGCTCAATTAACAAATACAAGCTTTTGATCACAGAGTGGGGAGAAGGGTGGAGGGCGGGGGTGGGGGTCACGGTGTATGGCACACCTCTTGGAGGCCGAAACACAATTACAAGAGGGACTTTACCTAACAACTGCAATCAGTGTAATCTAATTCTTTGTACCTTCAATGATTCCAAACAATAAAAAAAAATAGCTGCAACAGACATTAAATATAAGTTTTATGAAACAATGCTCCAATGAGAATTCTACAGTTTTATTTTACAATATATGAAAAAATGGCCCATATCACATTGAAAAACACTTTTAAAATGATGTATAGTTTCTGTAATGAAATTTATCAATACAATGCATTTTAAGACAAATATTTAAAAATTTAAAGTCTGTGTAAAGTCTAGATTTGAAAAAGCCATAGTAATTAACTATTCACAAATGGGGAAATTAAAATTCATTCTATGATCATTATTAATTATTTGATCCAAAGAAAGTCTGTTGCAAATTTGAATATCTAAATTCAGAAAATAGGGCATGCAAATATGACTATAATATCTTTCTCCTTACAGACTGAGTTTATATATTTAGATAAATACAACATAGTATACTTTTTTTATTTTTTAATTTCTTGGTCAGAGAAAGGATTGCATTTCAAAAGTTAAATATAAAGGCCAGGAACAGTGGCTCAAATTTGTAATCCTAGCACTCTAGGAGGTCGAGGTGGGAGGATTGCTTGAGGTTAGGAGTTCAAGACTAGCCTGAACAAAAGTGAGACTCCGTCTCTACTAAAAATAAAAAAAATTAGCAAATTATCTAGGTGTGGTGGCACATGAGCTGAGTGTGGTGGTGCCCTATAGTCCCAGCTACTTGGGAAACTGAGGCAGGAGGAATGCTTGAGCTCAGGGATTTGAGGTTGCAGGGAGCTATGATGACACCACTGCACTCTAGCCAGCACAACAGAGTATGAGTCTCAATAAAAACACATTTTGCTGCTGATTCCTGAGTTGAACTTTCTATGTAATGGTAATATTTCCTCATTTATTTCTGAGAAAAAAAATACTGCTAAATGCCATCAATTTCCAGACTGTCCCACACTTAAAACAGTATTAGGCCATTCAGAATATCACAAGGAAAAAAATTAGGGAAACTGTGAAGAAAAACTGAAAGAATAAGATGAGGTTAACTGTCATAATTTGATAGCTGCTCTAAGCTTGGCTGAGCGCCCTCTGGGGTTATCCTGTACGTTCTTATATTCTGGGGTAAGTACCTTTTTGTGTATCAATTCCCACATTAAAGGAGCTTTATTTATAGAGACCCCTTCCTTGTTTTCATGACCTGAACACACTTTTGACGTTCTTATTACCTTCTGTCTAACACTTAGGTTAAACCTTTCCGTTAGGCTTATTCCAAGCAAGAATCGTTTGACGATGCGATCTTCTAGTGAATGGAAGGAGAGGGCAACAAGACGACCACCAGGTCTCAGAAACTTCTGAGCTGTCTTCAGTCCTGTGTTGAGTTCATTGAGCTCATTATTCACAAATATGCGAAGGGCTTGGAAAGTCTTGGTAGCAATATGGGTAGATCGCTGTAGCAGGTCTTTTCGTGCATAAATAGCAGAGGGAGGAAAGGCACCTAGGAATAGATTTTATAAAGACAGAAAAAGAGGACAACTAGTATTAATATGTTCCACTATAAATCTAATGAGTTATGTTATGTGTGTGCATGTTTAAGAAACTAAATATTCTTAGAAAATTGTGGCATTTCCTTCACACTTCCCTTTTATTTCCAAGCATTTTCCCAAAGTTTAAAACTATATGTCAAAAATATCTTTCATAACTCAGAAGGATAATTAGAGTTGAACAAGCAGCAAATGAAGAGAAAGGGTAGACAAATATTTGAATAAATAATAACAAAAAATTTTCAACTTTGGTGAAAAAAGTTGACTCACAGTTACAAGAAGCTCGATGAACCATAAATAGAATAAATAAAGAAGGTTACACATAGGCACATCATAATCAAACTACTACTGCCAAAGCTAACAAGATAAATCACAACAACAGCAAAAAGCCAACAAAAATGTCATTACTAGCTAATTTTCACTAGTGCAATGGAGTCCATAAGATACTGAAATAACAGTGCTGAGAGCAAAAATCTATTTTCCACTAAAACAATTATTTAAAATTAAAGGTTCAAAGACATTTTCAAGTGAATAAAAGTGAGAAAATCCATTGCCACTATGTCTACATTTAAGAAATACTAAAGGCAACATTTCATGCTGAAATAAAATGACACCAGGTGATAACTTGGATGTATAGAAAGGAATAAAAAGGTAAGGACATATATTAAAAAACTCATAGCTAATATAATACTCAACGGTAAAAGACTGAAAGATTTCCCTCTATGATTAAGAGCAAGACAATGCTTCCACTTCTAGTCAACATAGAATTAGCATAATTCACAATTGTGAAGAAGTGTAATCAACTCAAGCGCCCATCAATGTACGACGTGTACATCATGGAGTACTACTTGGCCATTAAACAACTGGTGAACTAATACCTTTTGTAACAATCTAGATGGAGCTGGAGACCATTCTAACTGAAGTAGCACAAGGATGGAAAAATAAACACCACATGTACTCACTATTAAATTAGAACTAACTGATCAATACCCATGTACACATGTGGCAGTAAAAATCAAGGGAAAGCAAACAGGTGGGAGGGGACAGGAATGAAGGAAAAATTCACAATGGGTACAATGTACACTATCTGGGTGATGGGCACACCTATAATTTTGACTCAAACTGTACAAAAGCAACTCATGTACATGGAAACTGTAAATTATATAAGGCTGGCACCTTAGTTCACATTTCAGTAATCTTTATAACTGATAGTAAAGTATAAACATGCCAAATTAATTTTCTTTGGGAGCTAGACCAGAGAAGAGTCTGGAGTTACACTGTACATGTACCTGAGAAGTGAGAATCTGGCTATTTAAAATTAACCAAATCAGTACCACTAACTCAATCAAAAACAAGAAGTCAGTGTCAAAATTGAACAGGGAATTTAGCTTCTTTCTATTTGCTACTGAGTTCCTCTATTTTCCAGGAAAAGAGTGGGCTATTAGAAATTTGTTTCAGAGTATTCTAAGGATCTGAACAAACATGCAACTATTCATACTTTGGAGCTTGGATTTAGAGGAAGCTTCAGGAAGTTGCTGGCTTCTTAATCCTGTATGATTCAAACTTTATATAATTCAAAACTAATTTTTCTCAAGGGAGAAATGTGATATAAAATACATATATTTATTTTCATGTAAAATGGGAAACAAACATTGATATAGCACAAGTACTATAAGATGATTTAGCTTTATTAGCTTAAAAAATAATTTTTTTTTTTTTTGAGACAGAGTCTTACTATGTCACTCTTAGTAGAGTGCCATGGCATCACACCTCACAGCAACCTCAAACTCTTGGGCTTAAGTGATTCTTTTGCCTCAGCCTCCCAAGTAGCTGGGACTACAGGTGCCCACCACATTGCCCAGCTATTTTTTTGTTGCAATTGTCACTGTTGTTTGGCAGGCCTGAGCCAGGTTCAAACCTACCAGCTCTGGTGTATGTGGCTGGCACCTTAACCGCTGAGCAACAGGTGCCAAGCCCTTGAAAAAATTCTTAACATTATCTCTAATATTCTGCTGAAATTAAAAGCATGGCTCAACATGGTAACTGCTCAGCTTTGTTAACATTTTATTACAGAACTTCTAAATTCATGAAATAATAGAAAGGCAGAGAACTTAATAAATATTTGTATGACTTATCATTGAATACATTTTTAAAAATTAATGACAATAGGTAAGTTTCATAACAAAATAACAAAAAAATAATGTCTGAAATTACCACACAAGTTCTAATATAAACAACAACCTTGGTTCATTTTACATGACCAGGTACGCTAGCCAATTCTGTTTACAAGTTAAAATGGTACCCTCTTATGACAGCAGTATAAACATAATTCAGAATTTATTTGGTCAGCTAGCTGTGAAATCATGAGATTCCTAACTACTTTAATATTTGAGAGAATTTGTTATTTCCAAGTATTTACACAAAGTGTGATATTAACATTTCCCATAACACAATTTAGAGTTTAAATAAATAAATCATATTCACATTAAGTCTGTGCATAATATACATGGGTCATTACAAAAGTTTTAAGATACACAAAAATCAAGAAACATAAAATCCACGTGGACAGAAACAAATGAAGTCTCCCAGCAATACAAATAAGCCAAATAAGTTGAAACTTGCATGGTGAATCAGAAAGGATGCTATTGAGGGACTTTACCTACCAAAAAAAAAAAAAAGGAAAGATGCTGTAGAATGTGTTTCTTGGAAGTGAAATCATGAACCATAACATAGTCTGTCTCAAAACTTTTGTAGTGACCCAATGTATATGAATCTGCAGCTGACAAATTAATATCACTACAATTATTATTATTACTATTTTTATTTTGAGGCAGAGTCTGACTCTGTCAGCCTGGGTAGAGTGCATGGCATCATAGCTCATAGCAACCTGAAACTCCTGGGTTTGACTGATTCTCCTACCTCAGCCTCCCAAGTAGTTGGGAATACAGGCAGCCACCACAGTGCCTGGATAGTTTTTCTATTTTTTAGTAGAGTCAGGGGTCTCATTCTTGCTCAGGCTGGTCTCTAACTCCTGAACTCAGGCAATCCACCTGCCATGGGCTCTCAGTGTACTAGGATTACAGGCATGAGCCACTACACCCAGTCAAACCTCTGCAATTAGACTAGGTTTCTTTATAATGTCTAATTAGACTTGGTCAATGTCATAAAATCAAGGAGAATGGACATAAAACCTTATAATTATAGGTGAACCTCGGTAAGTTGACCATGCAAGGGACTGTAACAAACTGATCAAGATATGGAGGTGGGCCAGGTACAGTGGCTCATGCCTGTAATCCTAGTACTCTGGGGGACCGAGGCATGTGGACAGCTTGAGCAGGTTTAAGACCAGCTTGAGCAAAAAATGAGACCCCGTTTCTACTAAAAATAGAAAAACTGAGGCAAGAGGATTGCTTGAGTCTGAGGTGGAGTTTGCTGTGAGCTACACAACAGCATTCTATCCAGGGTAACAGTTTGGGACTCTGTCTCAGGAAAAAAAAAGATATGTAGGTGGTCAACCCAAGGAACAAGGCCTACTATACTGATACATACATGCACTTTACATTCTTATACAGCTTTTATTAGACAATATCATACAAAATCATAGTCAAAATACCATAAAATCACAAAAACAGTATCATACAGAACCAATAAATTTACTGTTTTCTCATGGTTTAATCATTTTTCCAAAGAAAAAGTCAATCTTGGTCTGTTTCTTATTCTTATTACAAATGTAAGTAGAGAAAGCACTCTCAGTGCTGGCTATATTACTCAGCGTACTTGGGCATTTTTCCATAGCAAATGACATCAGCTGCATTATGAGATGCCTGACATCCTCATCTTTTGAAGTCTCTACAATTCCTGTGTTTCCTCACTTGCTTCTTCTAGTTCATGAGCTGTTCATGTTCTTTTATGCTAGTCAATATTGCTTATGAAATTGCTTTTAGGTTAGGTTCATTACAGGTTGGTTGCCACCTCATCATCCATTGCCAACGAAACCTTCAAAATCTACTCCTTCGAATCCTGCTATGGGAAATGGACTGTCTGATGGAGTCAAAACATCATATTAACTTTCTTGAAAAACTTCTGTACTGTTTCTGGCTGAACTTTATTCCAAGCAGAACTGATCCAGAGGATAGCATCCAGAGTGTTAAGTGATACAGCAGATGAAGTTGCTTCAATAGGTGGAACACGGGTTTGTGCTTTATTAATGACCCCCTGCAAGAGCTGGGCTCAGTGGTACATTTTAAATGTTTTCATGATACCTTCATCAACAGTTTGGATTTTTGAGGTCATGTTAGGAGGCCGGAATTAGTGTCATGTCTGTGAGATGATTCACTTGCAGGGAGCAAAGATAGTTGTCTACTGTCAGTAAAATAAACAATTTCTTCTTTTTCATTTCTTTGTCAATATCCTTTACTCACTTTTCAAAAAGGGCACTAGTCATCCATATGCATTGTTTGATATCCAAGTGATGGGAAGGTCTCTGGGCTTCGGGTTCTTGAATGCGTGTGGCTTTATTGATTTGCCAATCATCAAGGTCATTAGTTTCTCTTTGGTTGAGCTAGCACAAAGCAGACTGAAATGTTCTTTTGGAAGTTTTCTGCTCTTACATTTGTCACCCTTCATGGCAAGGCTCCTGTCAGGCACCGCCTTGAAAAAAGTCTGTATTTTCAGTATTAAAGATGTCATCATCTCTAAAGCCTCTGGCGAAATCCAGAATTTCTGATAAACTCTTCCATAATTTCTACTGGAATTTCACTGGATTTGCCACATAAGATTTTCTGAGACATCTTGTGTTGCAATTTAAATTTCTTCAGCCAACCACTTGATACTTGGAAATCTGCCACCCTAAATTCTTGTGTGAATATTTTAGCAACTTCTTGAATCACTGGCCTGGAGATTTAGACATTAACTGCCCTCATCTGTTTGAACTAGCTTAATGTAGCTTTATTGACGTTGTTGAAGGAAGTTTTTTTCCATTTCCACTGTACGTCTCCACTTTCCTTACCATATCTCCCCAAGTACTCATGTTGTTACTGAAAGTTCAGCACTTGTACCCAGAAGACACATCAGAAAAACAGGGACAAAAGGTTTAAAGAGAAGTTTATTAATCTGGTGGTAAGTGAGTAGACTGGGAGACTCTTATCTCAGAAACAGCAGGATCCCCCTTCTGAACAGGAGCACCAAGCTTTTAAAGGTTCTAATCAATCCCATAATACCATTTTGGGCTAAGACAATTTTGTGGCCTCTACGTGGATTAATCTCATCTTCAGCTAATAAGATCCTGGGCTCTCCACGCAGATAACTTCCCTTGAGCTACCTCCTACTGCAAAAAGAAAAGACCTTCCCCTACTCATCCTGAGCACTGGCCTGAGGCGGGGAGTTTTGAAGAGACAGAAAACATTTTTACTGCTCCCCCCTTTTTTTCTTCTTTTTTATTTTATTTTTTAAGAGAGTGGGTCTTGCTCTTGTTTCAACTGGTCTGGAACCTCGAGCTCAGGTGATCCACCAGTCTCAGCCTCCCCAAAGTGGTAGGATTACAGGCGTGAGCCACCACACCTAGCTAACTCCCTCCCCCCGACTCCCAGCCCACTGTCTGTTAACAATGTTTACATTTTTAGATGTTGCTAACTGTGGTATCCCTAATACCAAAATTTCCCCTACCTTTCTTTGGCTGCTTCTTCCAGAAGGCGTAAGAGATCAATTTTTTCCTTCAAAGTCAGCTCTGAGTTCTTTTGGTCCATCATGACTCAATGAACTGTAAATTTGTTTAGTAATTATAGCATGTACCTACAATTCAGACCAGTCCTTCATGCTGCAAATATACTTCCTCAACATGTGATAAACAAGAAGACATTAGGACTAATCCAACATGTGGTAATGATAAAATATGACAAAAAAAGGATTTATACTAAAAAAAAAATAATACAACTAAAGGGAAAAGCCCACACTTCCACCCCTTGGTATACAGTGGAGTCAACTGGTCAAGTTATAGACAATGTATTGCCAAGTGGTCAAGATACAATTCTCAGAGGTAGTCAATATACAGAGGTCAGACTTCCATTGCAATACATGTGGTTCATGTCCAGTCTATGAATAACAGGTCAATTTCAGGAGGTGGTCAACGTAGGGAGGTGGTCAACTATGGAGGTTTTACTATATATTTAAGAATGGAAGCCTTAAAGATAATAAAATAACTTTAATCCATGATGCTTTTCTTCTGGGGCTTTCTTAAGGTTACTTAGAAATTCTGACCTGGATTAAGGCTAACAAATTTCCCAGAAAGAATTTCGAGATGTTGTCCTTTCCACCTCCTTAAGTCCCATCTTTAGGGACCAGGAGATGACAGGGTTCTGCAATAAGCAATGTGTTTAGTAGATCAAAGGCATGTGTCATCCCTTATTTTAGATGAGTTAAATTCTCAGGGTTACCGTTCTTTTATACTAGTACTTCATGTCTATAATTGTAGGAAGAAAAGCTGACAATGCAGATTGTATAAAATGAAATAAAAAAGAAGCAAAAGAAAACAGCATACAGTCATGGAAATTAAAGTAGTAGAAACAAATATCACTGGCAAACTTGGCAATTTGGCAATGGTGCACACAGATAAGAAGACAAGAAAAAACTCAATTCAGTCATAAGGATTAAGCAGGGTTCTTTCAATTGTTAAACTTAAACACTATCAGTGGGCAGTGTGTAGTGTGACCCCAGCATTTCAAGAAGCCAAGGCAGGAGGGCTTCTTGAGGTCAGAAATTTAAGACCAGCCTAGGCAGAACAGTGAACTTCGTTTCTAAAAAAAAAAAAAAAAAAAAAAAAATACATTAGCCAGGCATGGTAGCATGTACCTGCAGTCCTAGCTACTCAGGAGGCTCTGAGGCAGAAGAATCGCTTGAGCCTAGGGCTTGGAAGATTGCAGTGAAGCATGATGATGCCACTGCACTCCAGCCTGAGTGACATAGTGAGATCCTCTCTTTAAAAAACAAACAAACAAAACAATCAATAAAAGTCTTGTGCCTCTGAGGAAACAAACATGGGTTTCCTCATGACAGGCACTTGTCAGAAAGCAAGGGTCAAGGTTCTCTTAGGTATGCACAGACTAGGTAAAAACATTTGCCCTACGTCATTAAGAAAAGATGATTCAAAAACCATAGCAGATTCAATGGCTAACGATATGCTGGATGCTGAATTAGGCCCTAGGGAAAAAAATATTAATAACACACAGTCCCTGCCCTTGAGGATCTCACTGTTTTGCAATCCTATTTCACCTCTTTCTCATCTTCCATATCCTGTTATCAGAAATAGAAACTCATCCCTCTGCTGTTCCATTTCCTGAATTTAATCATAGAATCCAGTATGGCTAATTCATTTGATTAAGGAATAGAGTAGGTAAGATTAAAATATGGTCTCAATCACAATTTAAGTCATTTGGTTTGGTGATGAGAGAAAAATCACTTTTTTGTCTTTTACAGTTCATCAGTGGACTTAGTTAACACAGGACCAATGTACATTACTTCTAAGTGGTAAGAGGTGTGCTTAGCCCTCATATAGGACTTACCACACACTATTGTAATTACTAGTTTACTTGTCTGTCTCACTTCACTTGACTGATCTCCTAGTGAACAGGAACTATTTCATGTTCTCTCTTATATCCCTAGTATCCCTGACAGAGAACCATATGATTTTTTTTAACTCTAAATACACATCATTCTCCTGCAGTATTTTGACAAAAATGCTTGGCCCCACTCCAGCCCTAGCGAATCAGTTTCGGGTGTTTAATTACTCAGGAATCATAACTTTTAAAAAGCTTCACAAATAATTTTGACATGCAGCCAAGATAAAAAATTACTTCTGAAAACACTCAATAAATATTTGTTGAAAAGATAATAAATTGATAATGAATAAAAAAATAGATGAATTACCGAATAAAATCCCAGGACCAATAGTACAGTTTTGTCCACATCATTAGGTGAATATATAAAGAACACAATACTCAAGCATATCAGTGAATGACTAAATGAAGAGTGTCATATTTTAGCCACAGAAAACAATATGAACAAAATTTTGAAATAATGTCACGATAGTACTCTATGTACTTTTTGCTGAATGTGTTTGTGGGCACAAATTATGATTTTGATGAAGACATTGAACTTTCAAATTTGCCAGAAATTTCATTGTCTCAATACAACTGATCACAAGTATTTAATTATGCCTGATAATCACTGAGAATGCCCTTAGTTAATTAATCTTTTACACATGCAATAGAGCACCTGCAAAAAATTTTAACCTCAGGAAATGCAAGCTTGGAAGCCTTTATTATCTGAAACAGAGCAAATTTCCAAGGTGAACTTTTTTTTCACGTATTACTTTTGCAGAATAAAATGAGATATAAGAATGTAATAGCAAAATTGGGAAATTTGTTTTTTAAAGAATCATTAACATCTTCAGTTATTTAAGTTTAAATTCCTCTCCAAAGATTAATGCTTAATATTAAGATTTCATGTAAGCTTTATTTCACTTAACAATTATGAGACCCTGAACCACAAATTTTCTTTCTTTTTTTTGAGACAGAGTCTCATTATGTCAACCTCAGTAGAGTGCCATGGCATTACAGCTGACAGCAACCTCAAACTCTTGGGTTTAGGAGACTATCTTGCCTCAGTCTCCCAAGTAGCTGGGACTACAGGCACCCGCCACAATGCCCGGCTATATTTTGGTTGCAGTTGTCATTGTTGCTTACCTGGCCCAGGCTGGGTTTGAACCCACCAGACTCAGTGTATGTGGCCGGGACCCTACTCAGTAAGCTACAGGCAGCTAGCCACAAATTTTCTCAATATTTCAAAACAGCAAAACTGTTTTCCTTCTTAACACTTTAAAATAGAAAAATTATGTAAGTCAACTGACTACAAAAGGAAATATGATGTTTTCAAGTTAAGTAAACTTAAAAAATGTACATTTAAAAGCATGTAATTAACCTAATATGAGACAATGAGTTCTAATTTCAATATAATTTTTTTTTTTTGACACAGTTTTACTTTGTCACCCTTGGTACAGTGCTGTGGCACCATTGCTCATAGCAGCCTCAAACTTGGGCTCAAGCCATCCTCTTGCCTCAGCCTCCCAAGTAGCTGGGACTACAGGTGCCCACCATAATATCAAGCTATTTTTTTTTTTTTAGTTGACATTGTTATTTAGCAGGCCCAGCCTAGGTTCGAACCCCCCAGCCCTGGTATATGTGGCTAGCAATCTAGCCACTGAGCTACGGGTGCGGAACCAACGTAGAATTGGTTTTTTTGTTTGTTTGTTTTTTCTTTTGCCTTGTTTTAGCAGACTAGATTCAAACCTGCCACCCTTGGTGCATGAGGCACCATTGAGGCATGGGCACTCAGACAATGCCCAGCTATTTTTATTTTTATTTTTTTTTAATTAAATCATAGCTGCGTACATTAGTGCAATCAAGGGGTACAGTGTGCTGGCTTCATATACAATCTGAAATGTTTTCATCAAACTGTTTAACATACACTTCATGGCATTTTCTTAGTTACTGTATGAAGACATTTGTACTCTGCATTTAGTAAGTTTTGCCTGTACCCTTCCAAGATGCACCATAGGTGTGGCCCCACCAATTACCCTCTCTCCACCCACACCTAGCCCCTCCTCTCCCTTCCCGTATTCTTGTGCTACAGTTGGGTTATAGCCTTCATATGAAACCTTTAAATTAGCTTCATAGTAGGGCTGAGTACATTGGATACTTTTTCTTCCATTCTAGAGATATTTTGCTAAGAAGAGTATGTTCCAGCTCCATCCATGTAAACATGAAAGAGATAAAGTCCCCATCTTCCTTTAAGGCTGCATAGCATTCCATGGTATACATGTACCACAATTTATAAATCCATTTGTGGGTCGATGGGCACTTGGGCTTCTTCCATGACTTAGCAATTGTGAATTG
>CAUYRH010103149.1:0-18365 GCA_963574655.1 Perodicticus potto | reverse complement strand
CTTTTATTTACATAACAATTTGTTTTATAAAACAGTGGAGGATATCTTTTAAAAAAAATCCTAGACTTGTGAAATTATAATAAATGCATATAAGATCTGTTCTTCTTCCAGTATTCACCAAGACTCTTCTGCTCTTTAATTTGCAGTTTTCATTTTTTTCTTATGAAATTTTAATAAATTACTTTTTTAAAATATACGACTCCATCAGTTTTTTGGGAGGAGGGGTTTTTTTTTTCTTTTGAGACAGAGTCTCACTTTTTCACCCTCAGTAGAGTGCGGTGGCGTCATAGCTCACAGCAACCCCAAACTCCTGGGCTCAAGCAATTCTCTTGCTTCAGCCTTCCGAGTAGCTGGGACTACAGGTGCCCGCCACAATGCCTGGCTATTTTTAGAGACAGGGTCTGCTCTGGCTCAGGCTGGTCTCAAACATGTGAGCTCAGAGAATCCACCTGCCTCGGTCTCCCAGAGTGAGGGGGTTGCAGGTGGGAGTCGCCGCACCTGGCAACTCCCTCAGTTTTAATGATTGGCTCTCAACTTGGTTTTGACAATGGCATAGTGTATATTTTGAATTTTATTTTTTGTGTTGGATGGATGAGCTTAAAACACTCTGAAAAGTAAGCATTTTTTGCCCTTTCTGGTTTGTACTAGTTGCAGTTGTAATAATTATTTTTTAATCCTTATTTTAAATATCATTTTTACCCTTAGCTAGAGATTTTTTTCTCCCCAGTTCATTTGGGTTTGGGGAACTGACTGTTGTGTCAATGAATAATCATTAATAACTAGAATGACGAAGAAATTAAAATGTTATTTTGGAAAAGGCTAGCTTTCTAAGCTCACTCAAACTTTCAGATTAACACCAGAATCCTAATTTAGGCTGGAGGGCAGTGCAGAATGACTCTGGTTGCTCCGTGCTTTAGTTAGGGTGGGTGCAATGCGTATTGACCGGCGAAGACATCACGACGTGGTCTTCATGTTCCGGACTGTGTGCTTGCTTGTTGTTGCTGTTCCTCTTTGATTTGCAGTGAGGCTCAACTGTACTAATCTATGGGGGCCTACAAGTGAGCATCTAGTTCACTTAAGCTAGACTTCACTTTCTTTCAGAAGCTTTTGAGTACATGTATAACTATTGTTACGTTGTAAATATACAAAGGTTAATTCTAAGTTTACCATTTAAATTTTCAATGAAGAAATAGTCTTAAACTAGAGAGGTTTAGGGCAAGCCTTTGACATTTTCTGGAATACATTCATTAGCGATGGACTGCTAAGTATACTCTTCAACTTTGTACATAATGATTACGAGGAAAGGATGAGGAATTGGTTCGTGAACAGTAGAAAACCTCACCTAGAGAAGGAATTAGAATTTACCATTATCTTGAGACTGCAGAGAAATGGTCATAAATTTCCAAAATGAAAATATACTTAGGCAGAAAAATTATCTGCACAATTTTAGATGACCAATATGTACAGTCACCAGAACTGAGCATGAGTTCAAAATAAAGCAAAGCAAACAAGTCAACCACCTTATGTAATATATGAGGGCAAACTCTCTACTGCACATAAAAGTAAAAGAAAGAATGGACTTGCGTACAAGGAGCTGATTGAATCTTCGCTCATGTTTAGGAACTCAGAACCTGCTTTGTGTTACCCAGTGTGCAGATACCTGCAGACAAAATGATAAGTAAATCCAAACATGGCCTCTTTTCTTCTGTGGAAATTTGTCTTACCCTTAAATTCTAAAGGCTAAGACAAAATTTGTTCAAGTAGCAATAATAATAATGAAAGTAAATATTTAAAAAGTGAAGTGGAGAAAAGTTATTTTACCATAAGGACATTTGCACTCAAATGTTTATAGCAGGTCGATTCACCATTGATATGGAAGCAACCCCAAGTGCCTAGCAACTCATGAATGGATTAGTAAACTGTGGTGTATTTATACCACGGAATAGTATTCAGCCATAAAAAGACGGAGAGTTTTGGATAGTTAATGTTTACCTGGATGGATTTGCCTAAGTAAAGCACCTCCAGAATGGAAAAGCAAGCATCCCATATACTCAATACTAAGCCAAAACTAGTAGATCAACAGCCTCAGGTCCATATGAGAGACAACCACAGTTAAATTCAAAAAGAGGAGGAGTGGGTTCAGTAAGTTCCCACTTAATGGGTACAATGAAGGGTTATATGGCACACCTCCTGGGTGAAGTACGCAATTACAACCTGTACTTCACCTGAATGAGTACAATGTAGGGGTATATGGAAGACCTCCTGGGTGAAGGACTCAAAAACAACTTGTGCTTTACTGTACAATGCAAACTTGTACATTGACTTATGCAAATGTGTAATTGCATATACCTTCATATTAGCTTGGAATAAATGATTTCAAATACAGATTATTCATAAAATTTAAATGTGCACCAATAAAATATTAAGAGGAAAAAAAGTAGAGACTCTAAAGACAAATGAAATGACCTTACCAATATGCATATTAAAGGAATTTTAACCTTGAGTGAAAATTGGGAAAGACTTCCCTGATGGAGGAATTTAAATGAAGATGTGAAGTAGACATTTCTGAAGTGATTGGGCTGGGGAGAGGTGACTGGTCAGCTGAGAATATTCTGGGATGGAAAAAAACAGAGCAAATGTTTTGTGGCAGGAAGAAACATAGTATGTTAGGAGAGCAGAAAGTAGGCAGTTGTGACGAGTGTAGAGAGGAAGGAAGGAAAATGAAAGGAAGGTGAAGTTAAAGACGTGAGCAAGGCATGGACCGTGGAGGACTTTGCAGACCATGTCATGGATTTGGGTCTGCCCTGGATGCCACAGAATAAAAAGAGGAAAACAAAGGGGACTCCGAAAGATGTCATATTTATGGCTAATGAACTGAAAAGTGTATGCATTTACTGGAAATATGTTGATTACCCTCGCAACCTCAAAATCTCAGTGGCTTGCAAAAACACTATTTCCCACTCAGAGGTCTGAGCATTCCCTCTGGTAACTCTGCTCTAGGCTTCAGATTCCAGGCCTGGAATGTCTCGGAATTTTTAATTAGGGACAGAGTATTTACTTGGGCACGCTCTTCTTATAGCAGGGGTGGAGAAATTGTGAGCAGGGGCAGAAATGGCCTGGGTCAAACTGTGCGAATGCCTGTAAGGCTCTACCCATTCCCAGCTGCTGACATCTCTCCTTTCCACTAGCTGAACCAAGTCACCTGGCTAAACTCGTAATTAATAGAGAAGCAAACATGCTCCTTCCACAGAGGAAGTGGGGAGAAGTGAGATGACTGGGTGAAACATAGTATCCACCAGAGGGCTTTCTGGGAACTGTGGTTTGGAAGTATCAAAGAACAATAGCACCAGGCAAGTTAAATAGGCAAGGAAGACTTTATTCAAGATCACAACAGGGAGGGCGAGGCTATTACCATAGGGGAAGCAAATTAAACTCAATTCCAGCCATATAAAAGGGAGAAAGAGTTTTAAATGGTGGGGCGAGCTAATGAAAAGTCCTGGAGTTTGCTAAGAGGGAGAGGTGGGCCCATGCCATTCAGGGCACCTGCAAGCTTGCTAATTGCCACTTAGTGAAGTTAGACTCCTTCTCTCCCACAGAGACCCGGTAGATTGGGGTGCTGTCTTTTTTTGATGATTACATTTCAAAGGACTGGCTTCCAAACTTTTGAGAAAGACTTTCCTCAGCTGTGAAATATTTACATCTCTAAGTGGCAGAGAAAGAACTTAAAATTGCAAAACTTTTAAAGTAAGTGCTCTGAGAAAAGTTAGGTCTGAGACCTATAGTCAGGAAAAAACCTGCCTAACGTTTAGTCAAGTGGAGGGGAACTTTAAGGCTATCTTGATGGGAAGAAAGAAGCAGCATAGAGTCAGAAGCATCTTAGCAAAGTTCCTTACAATCTCATCTTTTATGAGATAATACTCTCTGGCTTTGTGTAATTTCTTTTTTTTTTTTTCAGAGTCTCACTCTGTACCCTCAGTAGAGTGCTGTTATGTCACAGCTCACAGCAACTTCAAACTCTTGGGCTTAGGCGATTTTCTGAGTTTCTCGCCTCAGCCTCACGAGTAGCTGGGACTACAGGTGCCCACCACAATGCCTGGCTATTTTTTGTTACAGTTGTCATCGTTGTTTAGCTGGCCTGGGTGTTTTGAACCTGCCAACTTCGGTGTATGCGGCTAGTACCGTAACCACTGTGCTATAGGCACCCATTCTAATTTTTTTTTGAACTATCAATTATTTAGCATGTTGCTTAATTGACCAGCCTGTGAGGAGTTTCTAGTTATCTTTTGATTTATGATCATAAGTTAAATTTCCACCGAGATTAGAGAACATGCTCATTTTGATTTGTGAATCTTGATTCAGTAACAATGTTTTGAAATGCTCCTAAACACTTGCAAAGGATATATAGTCATTGGGGCAGTGTTTCATGTTACGTATATTAGACCACATATAATATGTATTATGTAGAAATATTGTTGACAAGAATTGATAATAGATGAATACGTAATGCATTGTAAATAAAGGAATTGAGAATGATTTTAGATCCTCGCTTTATGGCTTGACTTGAGCTACCGTGAGAAAGGTGAGGACATTTTCTGAGAAGGAAATGCCTCCAGCAGGTTCTGGTTGGAGGAGTATGTCAGATTTGGCCATGCTATGTTCAGCTCCCTATTTGACATCCAAGTGGAGATGTCAGTTCAGCAGTAGAATATAGGAGTTTGGAGTTTAGTGAACATATAGGAAACTGTCAAATGGATTGGTGAGTTATGACAATGGTACTAAGAAACACGGATCTCATGAGGTCACCTGGCCAGAGTGTTTAGCTTGAAAGTATTCCAACTTCAGAGATAGAAGAGGGGGGAAGAATCAGCAAAGGAAAGCAAGAATGGCTCAGCGCCCCTAGCTCAGCCGGTAGGGCGCCGGCTACCTACCCCTGGGCTGGCGGGTTCGAACCTGGCTCGGGCCTGCCAAAAACCAACAATGACAACAACAATAACAACAACAAAATAGCCGGGAGTTGTGGCGGGTGCCTGTAGTCCCAGCTACTTGGGAGGCTGAAGCAAGAGAATCGTTCTAGTGGTTCTTAACCTTCTTAATGCTGCAACCCTTTAATACAGTTCCTCATGTTGTGGTGAACCCCAACCATAAAATTATTTTTGTTGCTCCTTTATAACTGTAATTTTGCCACTGTTACAAATCAAATGTAAATATCTGATATGCAGGATGTATTTTCATTGTTAGAAAGGGGTCACGACCCACTGGTTGAGAACCGCTGGTTTAAGCTCGAGAGTTTGAGGTTGCTGTGAGCTGTGACACCATGGCACTCTAACAAGGGTGACAAACTGAGACTCTGTCTCAAAAAAATAGAGCAAGAATGAGTAGCAATGTGGCAGGAAAACCTTAAGTAATGATTAAGAGGCAAAGAAAAAATGTGGTTTAAGAGAGTTAAGTGGTTAACTATGTCAAATGTTTCTGAGAGGTTAAGTAATAGGAAAATAGAAAAAAAAGGCTATGATTTTTGATAACCCAAGATTCTTGATAAGCAAGAGCTGTATAACATTTGTGCCCATACTTTTTGCCTATTGCATATTTAAAATATTATTCAATCGTGAAAGAATGATGAATTCACACACTTATCAATATCTAGCTGTCTGTACACAGGTCACTAAGAGTGCAAAGATGACAAGTTATGTTTTACACTTTCATGGAGCTCAGAGTCTTGGAGGGAATCAAAGATGCAAAAAAAAACTAAAACAAAAATTTTAAAAGTCCTATTCAATGGGCAGTGTCTGTGGCTCAAAGGAGTAGGGCACCAGCCCCATATACCGGAGGTGGTGGGTTCAAACCCAACTCTGGCCACAAACTGCAAAAAAAAAAAAGTCTTTTTCAATGCCTCAGTGCCGTAGAAGGTGGAGGTGCCCTCAGCTAGTTCACTGGGGGGAAGCTTTCCGAAGAGAAAATGCTGAAGCTTAAGAAGTGCTTGGTAGCCTTCTCATCAAACACTGGGGGAAAGAGCATTCCAGAGGTCTTGAAGAGTATGTTCTAAAGACTCAGGAGCAGGGCATTTAATGAGATATTCAGCAAATTCTGCTATAAACTCTGGGATATTTAGAAATGTGTGTGTGCAGTGGGAGGGGATTGTCCTGCAAATGCCTTAAGGTGCTACTAGCTTTTATTAGAAGGGGGATACTAAATTTCTTGCAATGTGTGGGTAGATTCTCTTGATCACCTTATCTAATACAGTCCAGAATCTTCAACAGAGAAACATTTAATCAGAGAATGGTAGATGAGGGGGAAGATAAGGAGAGACCAGGGACAGTAGAGTTGCAATCATAAATATGATAGATATTTTAGAAGTAGAATCCATTTAACCTGATGACTGACCAGATGGGTTTGAGGTCAGGCAAGATCGTAACTGCCGCCTTGTAGATTATGATTCATCATGTGGAGGGCAGTGCTCTTCAGCCACACAGGATACATGTACGGAAGCAGATTTCAGATGATGAGAGATGTTGAATTCATTTTGGATCAGATTGTTTGAGGGATCTGTGGGAACTACCCAACTATAATACTTGGTATCTTGTAGAAAATCGAAAATAGGAGTCTGGAGTTCAGAGGAAAGATTGGGAATGGGAATAGATTTGAGAATCAACAGTAATGAACACCCATGTTGTGGTGAAATTTCTTACATTTTTTAGAATAAAGAGAAAAAAGAAATTGGTTGAGATAGAAAATAACATTCAGTAATTTCATATGATTTAGTCAAAACTCTTTTGCTATGTAAAAGATATCTGTGTTTCATAAAGTTAAGTAAAGCAATGGTAGCAATGGAGGGAGCTCTTTATTTTTAATATAATCAATGAGTATTTGGAAATGTCTCATTTATTTTACATAATATCTACTCAATCTGGAAATTGCCAGTGATCAAATCATACTATGATGCATTTTTTTTACTTTTTAAATTATTCTTAAATAATGGAATTACCTTATTCCTACTGTCCATTCTTTATACGTTACTTAAATACTACTTGGAAAGTTATCAAACATAATTTTCTTTCCACCTTTGTTATTTATTTATTTATATTTTAGTAAGTAAAAAGAACTTTGAAAGTGTTTTTCTGAAACAATGGACTTTCCTAACCTAGGGGTTGTAAGGATCATTAATGTTTCTTTAGTCTTTGAATTTGTATTTCTTAGAAGGAAAATCTTAATGGAAGCAATGTTTTTGTTGCAGTATCTTGATTTATCAGCTTATACTTAAAAGACTTGTCTGCTTGGCATTAAAAATAAAGGTATGTGCAGTACAAATGGAGATTGGCTTTATTATAGCCTTGCCTCAGATTCTCAATCTATTTTGTTATTCTTTAGATTCTCTCACAACATTTGTGTAACAGTTCACAGTTTACAAATTATCTATAGTTGTCATGGTGCTTAATTCTTACCATGGCTCTGTGACATGGGTAATACCATTTTATGGAAAAGACATATCAACTTAGAAGTCAAGGTCATAGAGCTAGTAAAGGCCAACGGGGTCTCAAAGTCAGTTCTTCTCCCTCCACGTCCATCCTTTGTTCTTTGACCATCTCTGTGCAATTTCCGTGATATCATTGTTTTTGTTAAATCATTTATTTATACTTACAAATTCGTTGTAAATATGCTCTAATTGGGAAATCATATCCTTACTGAAAATGGCTTGGATGTGACTGAGCCTCTCCTCCCCTGCCCCCTGTCTTTCTTTACTTGGCACAAGTAAGGGTCTTGTATGAAACTGAAACAGTACTACATTTTGGGGGTTATAACAAAGCAAGGTTATTTTCATCTCTGACAGTTCCTGGCTGATCACCGTGTTCCATGCCACAGAAAGGCCTGAATAATTCCTTTAAACAAAGTACGGAAGCCAAGAATTGGCGTTCTTTCTGGCTGAACAGCAACTGAACACAGGTTGGCCTCTCCTTTTTGCAACAGTGTTTTCATTAGGGTCATTTGAAAGGCCTTCTCTGTTTGAATGCAAAGTGAGACACAGGCAAGAGGAGCTGGAGCGAGAAGTGATCTCTGCTGCACCTGTCTAAATCTTCTCAAAATCCAGTAATCAAAAGCACTCTGCTTTTTGCAATCAAGAGCAATTTATTTATTTTTTTATTATACATAGTATCTGTTATTTAGATGTTCATATATAAATATATTTTGTATATCATTTCAAGCTGTGGTGGTCTTCTCCAGAAACAGTGCACTGTGATGGTCAGTGTGAGCCATTGCTGCAAAGGCAAGGTCCATAGAGGCTCTGTGCTGCTGTGGGTGATTTCTAGTTGCAATTCATTACCGCAAATTACAAAGTCAGACTTACCATCGTGCATTTGTGTAGAAGTATAAAGGGTCGGGCATAGTGGCTCATGCCTGTAATCCCAGCACTTGGGAGGCCGAGGTTGGTGGATTGCCTGCGTTCACAGGTTCAAGACCAGCCTGAGCCAGAGCAAGACCCCATCTCTAAAAAATAGCCAGGCATTGTGGCAGGCATCTGTAGTCCCAGCTACTTGGGAGGCTGAGACAAGAGGATCACTTGAACCTAAGCCTTCGAGGTTGCTGTGAACTAAGACGCCGTGACACCTTCCCAGGATGACCAAGTGAGACTCTGTCTTAAAAAAAAAAGAAAAAAAATGTATTATTCTTATTTTTATCTGTAGACCAATATGCTTTAAAAAATGACATAAGGTTAAAATAAGCAGAATAATTCTATGAAGATGACTTTTCGTAGTTGTAAAAGGTATTTTTTTTCTAAAACACATGAACAATTGATTTTTATTAAGAAGGAGAGAAGAGTATTATCATATTAAATTCAGTCTCCTAATAAACATGGTTTTGGTATTATTGAATTATCACAATTAATTGTAATTATTTTGGAAACCACAGGTTATAAACTGCATCTTGTATATACCTGTAGCCAATAATTAAAATTCAATATATAAGGGAGGAAAATAATTAAATTATAGATTTAGGCTTGAACGACATTTATTCTGACATTTTTGAATTGAACTGTGGTATTCTACATTCAACCAGTGTGAGAGGAAGCAACTAGCAAGTGTGAGATGTATTAATGCTTAGCTAGATATAGTGCAGAAGAACTTGTCTTTATTTAAAATTATTATCTTTTGTTCATCATGCATCTCTTGCATTAATTTTGCTGTTTTAGAATGTTGCATTAAAATATCATTTATCATTATCACTGATTATTTTAGTATTCTCTTAAATTTTTCACTAGAGGCAAGTGCCTTATTATTTTCACTCTGGTCCTGGCCTTGTACTGTATGTATGTATGTATATATAAATATATATATATATATTTTTTTTTTTTTCAGTTTTTGGCCAGGGCTGGGTTTGAACCTGCCACCTCCAGCATATGGGGCTGGTGCCCTACCCCTTTGAGCCACAGGCGCTGCCCCTGTTTAGATATTTTTAAGGCAATAATACATTGTACTACTTGCAGAAGTATGTCTCCAGGAAGGGTTTCAGCCTTAGCCCACTATTTAACTAGGTATGTGTAAGTATTCTAACACAACCTTCCTTGTTAGGAGAGAAAAAAGGGAACTATGTATTGAAGGGTGAGGACCCAAGGGACTCAGGGATGTAGAGGAGAGTAGTGAGGAGTGAGTTCTGCTAGGCTGTTTTGCTCTCTGAAGAAGTGTTCTTTTTACAGGGAGTGAAGCTAAAACTCTGACCCCATTATGGCTGGAGGAGCCACGTAGCTTTGGCCGTGCCAAGCTTTGTATTTTGATAAATATTACCAAATCTTCCTTTATGCAGCAATCAAATTTCTTTAGCACCGCAAAGGATTCCAGTGTTACCCAGAAAGAGGGTCCCTACAAGAATAAATGGTCTTCATAACCCCAATTATTCTGGAGAGGCAGATTCACCAAGTTAGTCATCTGGAAAAAGAATAGCCCTCAGGCCCAGTGTTGCATTCAAAAAATTTTCAGAGGAAGTAATTAAAATTTTTTTGAGTCTTTTCTAAAGAACCAATTTAGATTTGATATTTTCTGGGACAGGGGAATAAAACGTGCTAGAAGAATAAAATTTGTACTAATAAAGTACATAAAAATGAAACCAGAAAATTTCTACCTTTAACTTTTGCTAAAAATATAGCCATTAGATTTTAATAACTCTGTGTGTGTGTATTTTTAACACTTTGGATATGGAATGCATGATAATTTTTAAAAAGTGTGTATATAGCTTATACCAATTCACATATTGGGTTCTAATTGGAATTTTAGAGGCTAGATGCCACCAACACATGCCTCCCAATGCTATGAGCCAATTGCAGTCTAAGTGGGTCCTTGGCTTTGAATAAGATAGAATTTAGGAGGAAGCTGAGAATATAAAGTGAAACTGAGATTTATCCAGATGCAATAGAAAATCTTCTTGTTCTTCCTGTAGATGAGAACCAGCCCCGTGGTTCCTGTTGCTCCTTTACTTAAGCAACTGCTAAATTATAGGCTAAACATGGGCAGGAATATGCATGAAAGGTGGAGTTTGCCTGGAAACAGGAAGTGTCAGGGTGTCAGGTGCATGATGGGAGTGGGAGGTGTCCTTAGAGCTTTATGGAAATGAAGTGCATAATGAAGCTGTAAGCTCAAGAAGTGGGTGGATTTCTCTACTATCTTGGCTCTGACTAGTTGGAACTTGCCCTGTCTGCATCCTGTTTTGATCATGGTAGTTTAAAACTTTGTTTTGAGACTTCTGGACTCAGGTAGGCAATACTGCAGCAATGCTTGAAGCAATCCCTGCCAGTTCTCGGTCTCACCACCATAAAGAGTACAGAAGGCTTAAGATATTACATATAATTAACAAAAATATTAATCACTAATATTTCCAAAATGCATGCATAAAGATTAGATGATCAGAGATTGTGCAATAGGCTGAGACTGGTCTGATTTGATTAGGGCTTTTTCTATTACTTGAGCTATTTTGGGTAATCTAAAGCACATGCTATATTTGAAGTAATAAATATGAAATATGAAGCAATTAAATTTTACTAGTGACAGTGAAATAAGCAGGAGGAGGTGCTCTTACAAAACTAATGATGTGGACATTTGCTTATTAGGGTTTCAATTTCAATTAATTATTTTCCAATCCCATAAGTTGAGTGTTGCTTTGCTTACCAGGTCAGAAACCTCAGAGCATTTTCATTTGTTGATGAAATAGTCTATGTGCATACTACAGAAGCCTGCTCTAAGGGAAACTCAGGAAAGAAAGAAAACCAATAGGGTTTCACAAAACTCCTGGACTCCTATGCTATTCTGTGAAAAAATCATATTAGAAATAAATCTTATTGCACTATGGTTAAAAAACATCGAGGTTTGTGAAAGCTTGTTGGATTACTCAGAATCGTATTAGGATTATATTAGGATCTGGGCTAGAACTACTCAAGCTCACAAACCAGAAGATTTTTCTTTACATCAACCCATTGTCTTAGAGTCTTTTCTTGAATGGTCAGTATACACCTTTTTTTCACATTGGCTTCAGGGTAACTAAAAAAATTAAGATTGCTGAGAAGCTTAATTTTCAACTAAAAGTCAAGATCTGGTGTTATTTATTTCTTTTGTAATGTTGTTCTTGTGAATATTCTGCTAGATACGGGAAATGCTACATATTTAAGAGGGACTTGTTCTAGTTTAGACAGCCCACACAGAGGAAACCCGAGCTTGTTGAGCTAATTTCTGAGGATGATTTGTATTGCTGTTTTTGTGACAACCTGAGCTCTGCAGGTGACGAGCAGGCTGGGCACCTGTGGCCCACGGATTGCCTGCAGCACCACCAAGGAGGAGAACTGCCAATTATAAAATCAAAATTGACGTAGGGTAGGTGTCTGTATGTATAAGTGACAGAAAATAAAATATGGAGCCTATTAGGATTCTTATTAAATAATACCAAGTAGTTAATGATATCAATTTTATAAAGATCTTTAGTTATTGCCAAAACAATTGAAATATTCCTTATTCCTACCCTCCTCCCTAATGCTATGCAGAAGAAAGGAGGGGATGGGAGAGAAATTTTCTTGCTTTTAGGGGGTAGCCTGTACAGTACCAAGAAAGCTCAGGGACTATTGGGAAGAAAATACTAAAATTTTTTTGTAAAATAAATAACTATTTCAGTCTTCATTTGAGGTCTTCTGCTTCATCTTAGACTATATTGTATGCACTTCAGTGTTCTTGTTAACACTTTTGCAGTGTCTTATTAACACTGCTGCAGTTACATTGAAGGATGACATTATTCTCTGCAACAAAGAAAGATACACACACAGCAGTTTGGATGGAGAATGTGGTAAATGTCAGTGGAGGATTAGAACCTACGTCTCCAGGGCTCCCGGCTCCTGGCTCCTTGCATTTCTCAGGACATCATGCTGATACTTTTATATGGTAAAGTAAATTTGCTTGAGGAGAAACCCAGATATCCATACATTATAGACTATGACTTTACCCCAAAGTTGTCCTATAAACTCATTTTTCGTTATGTTTTATCTGCAAAATAATATAATGTAGGTGTTATTTAGAATTGTGAATTCTCCAAGTGTTTCTAAAAAATGTGTTTTCTACATTGCCAGGTTTCTGAGCTTTAAAGATAAATTTATTTTTTATGTATATAAAAACAATGAAAAGATGTATTTTCTGTGACTGAAGCACTCACACTTGTTTGAGTCTATACTTATACACTGTGTTTCATTCACAATATTATAGATGGATTCCATATTCAAGGGCTTAGCGCCGAAATTTTAATTGTGATGTGAGAAGCTTGAAGCCAGAGAATAAATACTTGAAATTAATTAAATTAACTCTGGAATTAACACTAGGGAAGAAGCAAAATAGAAGAGAGATATGTTTTGATGATTAATTTTATACCTATACCTGGAAGAATTTTGCCAGGTTCTCTATCACCTAATAATCTAATACTCCAAGTTGAATAGTTAGGCTCACCGGAAAGTGATGTAAATATCATTATGTACCCTAATAGTTCAAAATTAATATTCATCCAATGTTGGAAAATCATTGAATGTATTAATGTCTGAGCAGAACAATCAGATGATTAAGACTGTGACATAAGAATATTTATCTGGAATCAGTGTGTAAGATAAAGTAGAACAAGAAGCTAGTTTGAAAAGTTGTTGTAATTGTCTGAGCAATAGAAAGAAGGGTACATTAGGGTTGAGAAAGTAAGACTAAACAATAAACTGTGGTATATGTATACCATGGGATATTATTCAGTTGTTAAAAAAGATGGAGACTTTTACTCTTTTACCTGGATGGAGTTGAAATATATCCTTCTTAGTAAAGTATCACAAGAATGGAAAATAAACATCCGTTGTACTCCATACTAATATGAAATTAACATGTAAACAATTACATGTTCATAAGAACAATAAAACACTAATATAGTCCAGTTCAGGGGTAGAGGGGAGAGGGAGGATCCATGGCGGAAGGAGGGGGGGCAGGAGGGCGGGCAGGAGGCGGGGTCTCACCTGGTGTGCACACTGTGAGGGTGTATAACATGCCCCCTGGGTGAGGGGCTCTTCTACAAATGGAGCTTAACCCTGGAACGGAGAACAATGCAAACTAAAAATTGTACCCTCGTATTAATTGGAATTAAAAAAATTAAAAAATAATTTTTAAAAAACAGGGTTTAGAGTTCATTAGACTTGCCTCTTCACATGCAATTCCTTTCCAAGGAGAAGTAGAAGTAAAATGTACTGATGTCTCAAGCTTGGATAAGTGGGGAAGAAGGACTAATAAATACATATTTGCACAAGCTTTCCTAATTGATCTTTGATAGGCAAATATCAATTTTGGTTGATGTATCAGCCCTTTCAAAGATTAATGCCACGTAGCCCTACATCTTGACTCCAGTATTAATGTTTGCATAAAATAACACCTTCAATAAATTTTAACTTTGTGAAAATTGATACCTGAGTTAAAGAATACTGAATTCATATTTGTTGCTTGAGACAAAAGTGCTGATAAAACATTCTGTGGAAGCCTGTAGCCTCCTTTTCTGCTCTGACTGGCTTGGCACTTTCCATTTGAGAAAATTACAGCTAAGTCATTTCATTGTTACTTTTACACTCATCTTCTGCAACAGTGAGAATTCAGGCATTTTTCTATCCTTTCAGATTCTCAAAATCGGTGTTTATTTTTAAAAATGTAGAAATAGGTGTGAAACCTAGTACATAATTTTAATAGACACAGTTAAAATTTGTATTGGGTTTCCTATGTTAAATCTGTTAAATCAGCATCTATAGAGATTTCCAAAAACAAAAATAAAATTAAAAGTGTTATCTTTCTGGTAGTGCTTATCATTCTTTGCTTTAAAAAGTGTTTTTCTGGCTTCTCCTGTATTCCATGTATGTACATAGGTATGTTTCCATTTCAAGTACTTTGTGGTAAATGTGAGACACGTTCCCTGTTCTTAAGAAGTAAATCCTGCAAAGAGGTAGAGCACATTTCCAAACCAATATATCAGCAAACATTAGCTTACATGATTTATGTTTGTTTAGATAATTGCTAGAAGCATATATTTAGTATTGGACATGGAATTCCAGATAGGGTCTGATCAGATCCAATCTGTGTAGAACTTATTTTTAAAAATGGAATTACTCTCTCTTTTCTCCAGAATTTAAGCTAAGTGAGATCAAAGAAATGTTTGACTTGTTCTCCCTGGTTAATGCATAGAAGTATCTGGAACATAGAAAAAACTGGACTTTTCATGAGCAAATACCTGGACTTGCAAACAAGGAAGATAGATAAGGTAATAACTGGTTGATGCAGGTGGTCTCAGTTGATCAGAGAGAAGGGATGACGTCAAAATAAATTGGACACTGGAGAAGGTTTTGCAAAATTTGAATCTGTAAGTGAGGATTGTTGAAGGAAGGAGCCTCAGATTTGAAAGAGTTCTCTGAAGATTTCCAAGCAGTAGAGGTTTAGCGTGGCTGAGAAGGCACTCTAAGGGTGGCAGGAATGATTACAATGCCTGAGAATAATGTCAAAGACTAGAATTCCTTTTCAGATGATGAAGGGAAGAAATGGATCTACCTGTGGTTCCATCACCCGTAACAAGTACATTTAGAAACTCACAAGACAACGTGCACTGGAAGAACGATTATAGAAACTGTATTTGAGCCGATGTGAGTCTTCTCCAAGGAGAATAACATTAGTGGTGATTGCCAGCTTTCCTGAAAATTTTAACAAGCAAACAAACTGAATGTGATAAAACCTGTGCTTTGCAAAGTACTCCACCTTTTCCCATCCTGTGTAATTTCATAAATACCCACAGACATTGTACATTTCAATCTCATGTCAATGTTTAATTTAGCCATTATTGAATCTTCTTTCACTGTGATAAGAGACTATTTAAATTATGCTTTAATCTTTTTCTTAAACCTTTCTGTGTTTTTTTTTTTTTGTAGATTGTGTGTATGTGTGTGTTTAAGAGACAGAATCTCACTGTGTCATTGAGGCTGGAGTGCAGTGGCATAGTCATGGTCTTGAACTCCTGTCTAGTTTTTTTTTCTTTTGTGCCAGCTTTTTAAATTAATTTATTAATTTATTTATATTTCAGTTTAATATGAGGGTACATACCATTATGTTGCATTGTTTCCTTTACAGTAAAGTCCAAGTTGCCGTTGAGTCCTTCCCTTGGGTGGTGTGCCATATACCCCTGCCTTGTACCCGTTAGGTGGGAACTTACCAATGCCCCTCCCCCTGTCTTGAATTTAATTGTGTTTTTCTCACATGATTTGATTGTAATTGTTGATCTACAGTTTCAACATAGTATTGAGTACATGGGATGCTTGCTTTTTCATTTAAGATACTTTACGTGGGAGAATGTTCTCCAAATTCATCCAGGTAGATACAAAAGATGCCAAGTCTCCATTTTTTATGGCTGAATAGTATTCCATGGCATACGTATACCACAGCTTATTAATCCATTTATGTGTTAATGGGCCCTTGAGTTGTTTCTATAGCTTTGCAGTTGTGAATTGAGCTGCTATACACATTCCAGTGCATGTCCTTATAATAAAATGATTTTTTCTTCATTTGGGTAAATACCTAGTAATGTGATTAAGGGGTCAAATGAAAAGTCAACTCTTAGTTCTTTGAGGATTCTTCATATTTCTTTCTGAAAGGGCTATATTAGCTTGCAGTCCCACCAACAGTACATAAGTGTTCCCCTCTCTCCATACCCATGCCAAAACTGCAGCTTTGGGACTTTGTGGTGTGAGCTATTCTCACTGGAGTTAGGTGATATCTCACAGTGGTCTTGATTTACATTTCTTTTATGATTAAGGATGATGGGCATTTTTTCATGTGTCTTTTGGCAATTCATCTGTCCTCTCTCCTCTTGGGAAAAGATTCTGTTCATGTCTTTTGCCCAGTGATTAATAGGATGATCTGCTCTTTTCTTGGTGATTGGCTTAGAGTTCTTTGTATACTATTCTGGTCACTAGCTCTTTGTCACATTCGTAATATGCAAATATCTTCTCCCATTCTGAAGGTCATCTATTTGCTTTGTTGATTGTGTTCTTAGCTGTGCTGAAGGTTTTTAACTTGATCAGGTCCCATTTATTTATTTTCATAGTTGTTGCACTTGCCATTGGTGTCCTCTTCATAAATTCTTTCCAAAGGCTGATGTGGCAAAGAGTTATTCCCACACTTTCTTTTAGAGATTTATCATTTCGTGTCTCAGATTTAAACCCTTTATCCACAGTGATTTAACAAATAAGTAAATAAGCAAACAAACACAAACAAACTCTGATATCAACATGAGGCGAAAATATCCTGTAAGTAGTACTGTTACTGCCGCTTACTTCATGACTCAATTGTAGATCTAGATAAAGCTGTAATGTTATAAAACAAAAGTTACTTGATTTAATACAGTGTAGCTTATTAATTATCCATTGTAAAAGCCACAAAAGAAACTATTTAGGGCATTTGCCTAATTTCACATGATTTATGGTAATATTATTGCAGCCCAAAGCACTGAAACTTCTCTTACTCCTTTGTTCTAAATTTCTATTCACTTTTATCAAAAATAGGCTTGAAATTACCATACATTTGTTCTGCTGCCCAGTGTACATTTGGGACTCACAATCAAGTCCAGAGTTAAGACAGATAATCCTGCTAAGAAAAGTAAGACCAAGAATTCTTAGTAACTATTGGATGCGTAAGATAAAAAAAATAAAGCCTTCACAAAAATACTAAAATTTATTGAATTACATACTTAAAATCAATTTTATGATATGCAAATTATATCTCATTAATGTTATTTTACTGGTTTGTTTTGTGTGAAGATCAACAGGACTTCACTTGCCACCACTGTTGACTTGGGATTTTGGGGTCTTGTGTGAAATACCATGAGATCAGTTATTCATGCCCCGTTTCTATATCTTCAATTGTTCCTTTACCCCTGGATACTTTTCCAACTTTAAAAAAGGCCGGGGGTGGGAGTGGAGCAAGATGGCAGCCAAGTAACAGCTTCCTTGCGGCTGGGCACGGTGATACTGGGGAGAGAGGACTTCAGGCATCTCTGGCAGGTGGGATCTGCCCAGGAACTTCCCCTTGGGTACACAGGGCGACAGCATGAGGCTTCTGGACACCCTGAGGAAGGCAAAAGCAGCGGAGACTGGGCAAGTGGTTGCATCTGTTCATTTGGTCTGATCCTGTCCGCGGCTATGGGTGGGGAAACAGTGGGACTGTAGGCTGGAAAGGCCTTGCCTGTGAGCTGTTTGGGTTTCTTTTAGACTTGGCACTCGGTTGAACTGCCTTGGGAGAACTTGGGCAGGAGTGTGGGGGGTTTTGAGTGTTGTCTGGGGCCCCAGACTGGGCCACAGAGCCAGACAGAGCTGCCAGTATTTGGTGGTGGGCTGTGTGGAGCCACTGTGGGAGAACTGCTCTGGCAAGCTCCACCCTCAGGGTCACAGAACAGGCATCGGGCGGGAGTGAGTAATCTTGGGACTGAGACGCCTTGCAGCTTTATCCCTCAGGGCCATAGGGCAAGATCGGTTTTGGCACACTGGGTAAGTGGATAGCCACTTAAGGAGTGATCCCAGCCACAGTGCTTTCCTGGGAAAGCTTCTGCTTAGCCTAAGTTAGCAATTTAAAGTGTCTCCTAAGCAGGCTAAGGAAGATTTAAGCTCTCTACCCTTTAGGGTTTGAGAAATCATTAGAAACACAGGGTCACTCCCGACAAAGATCCAGTAACAACAGAGTGATTCTGCCAGGGTCTGATCTGGGAGAGACACCTCCCCAACTCTGAGGACGGTCATAGGCAACAGTGAAAAATAATCATGAGGCGGAATCAACAGAAAAACTCTGGCAATATGAATA
>CAUYRH010103148.1:0-16176 GCA_963574655.1 Perodicticus potto | reverse complement strand
AAATATCATGAATGTTACATTAATCAGGTGGATAAAAATATCTCCGATTGTATGGGAAGCCCGCACACTGTACTCCAAGCCTGAATCATTGTACACAGTTATGACTCAATAAAAAATAATTAAAAATTAAAAAAAAAAAGCAGGAGTGCTCACTCTTGATGCTTTATTTGTATTATACTGCCATTCTCTTGAAATGTACATGTTTTATCCAAAAGTTGTGGGAGTAGGTAGGTTAAGGAGGTAAATATGACCTAATCTTCCTCTGAAGTGTGGTAAAAGGACATTATATAGCCTGGTGACGATTATATAGCCTGGTGACGGAGTGCTATTCTATTGAACATATAATTAGAGGTATACCTTGGGGATATTGTAGGTTCAGCTGCAGGCCACTGCAATAAAGCAAATATCACAATAAAAACAAATAGTAAGAATATCTTTGTCTCTCAATGTATGTAGACGTTATATATATACCATACTGTGTACAGTATCTAGTCTATTGAGGATACAATAACATTATGTCTGAAAAGCAATTTATATACCTTAATTTTTAAAAACTACTTTATTGCTAAAAAATGCTAATGATCACCTGAGCCTTTGGTGAGCTATAATCTGTTTGCTAATAGAGGGTTGTCTTGCCTTTATGTTGGGAGCTGTTGACCGATCAGGGTGGTGCTTGCTAAAGGCTGGGATAGCTGTGGCAATTTCTTAAAATAAGATAAAAATGAAGTTTCCTGCACTGACTCTTCCTTTCATGAAGGATTTCGTGAAAGAGTTCTTTATAGCATGTAATGCTGTTTGATAGCAT
This sequence comes from Perodicticus potto, assembly GCA_963574655.1. Classification (NCBI taxonomy): domain Eukaryota; kingdom Metazoa; phylum Chordata; class Mammalia; order Primates; family Lorisidae; genus Perodicticus; species Perodicticus potto. Next base: position 15,371 of record CAUYRH010103148.1, on the reverse strand, counting down.
TTCACCCACAATAAAACTTCTAAAACTAGAATCCTCTCAAACCCTGCCACTGCTTTATCAACTACATTTGCATAATATTCTAAATCCTTTGTTAAAATTTCAACAGTGTTTATAGTATCTTCACCAGGAGCAGATTCCATTTCAAGAAATCCTTTTCTCTGATCATCCGGAAGAAGCAGCTCCTCAGATTTATCATGAGACTGCAGCAATTCAGTGACACCCTCAGGTACCACTTCTATTTCTAGTTCTCTTTCTATTTCCACTACATCCAAAGTGACTTCCTCTACTGAAATCTTGAACTTCTCAAAGTCATCCATGAGGACTGAAATCAGCTTCTTCCAAACTACTTTTAAAGTTGATATTTTGACCTGCTCCTGTAAATCACAAAGGCTCTAATGGCATCTAGAACAGTGACTCCCATTCCTAGCAGGTTTTCAGTTGAGCTTCCCAGATCCATCAGCGGAATCACCATCAATGGCAGCTATAGCCTCACAAACTGTATGTCTTTAAAGACTTAAAAGTCAAAATTACTCTTTGATCCATGTGATGAAGAATGGACGTTGTGTTAGGAGGGATGAAAACAACATTCATCTCTGTACATCTTTATCAGATCTACTGGGTGATTGGGTATATTGTCAATGAGTAGTAATATCTTGAAAGGAATCTTTTCTTCTGAGCAGCAGGTCTCAATAGTGGCTTTAAAATGTTTAGTAGACCACACTATAAACATCTGAGGGATGTCCAGAAAGTATCCAGCCATTGTTAGTTAATACTATTTTTCATAGTACATGGCTGGATACTTTCCATACAGCCCTTTATATGTGCTGTCATCCAGGCTTTGTTGTTCCTTTCATAAAAAAACAGGCAAAGTAGATTTAACATAATTATTAAAAGCCATAGAATTTTTGGAACAGTCCATGAACATTAGCTCAACTTAAAGTCACCAGCTGCCTGGGCCCCTAATAAGAGTTGGCCTGTCCTTTGAAGCTTTGAAACCAGGCACTGACTTTTCCTCTATAGATCTGAAAGTGCTAGATGGAAACTTCTGATGGAAAGTTTTTTCATCTCCATTGCTGAGCACATAGGCACCTTTATCAATGATCTTAGCTAGATCTTCTGGATAACTTGCTCTAGCTTCTATATCAACATTTGCTGCTTCTTCTACTTTTATGTTATACGGATGGCTTCTCTCCTTTAACCTCATGAACAAACTTCTGCTACCCTCAGACTTTTTTTCTCAGCTTTCTCATCTCTATAAGCCTTCCTAGAATTAAGGAAAGTTAGGGCCTTACTCTGGATTACTCTTTGGCTAAGGGCATGTTATAGCTCGTTTGATGTTCTATTCAGACCACTCAAACTTTCTCGGCATCAGCAAGAAGGGTATTTTACTTACTTATCATTCATGTGTTCACTGGAGCAGCACTTTCAATTTCCTTCAAGAACTTTTCCATTGTATTTACAACTTCACTACCCATTTGGCACCAGAGACCTACCTTTTAACCTATCTTGGCATTCTGTATGCCCTTCACTAAGTTTAATCATTTCTAGTTTTGGCTTAAACTAAGACACATAACTCTTCCTTTCACTCGAACATTTAGAGGCCATTTCAGGGGGATTAACTGACCTAATTTCAATATTGTTGTGAAGAGACAGATAAGCTTGAAGACAGGTAGTAAGAGAGAGACAGACAGAGGAACAGCTGGTCAGTGGTATAGTCAGAACACACATTTATTATTTAAGTTCACTGTCTTGTATGAACATAGTATGTGGTGCCCCCAAATAATTATAATAGTAAAATTAAAAATCATTGATCATAGATGTCACAGATAGACTTGTTCAATGCAGCACTGCTACAAATTTTCAATACTCAAAAGACACAGTGTCCACAAAGCACAATAAAGCAAGTTATGTGTGTATGACACTAGGCAATGGGGGCACAAAGACGGGTAGCTCACTCCCTGAAACCTCAGGGAGCACACTTAGTTTGAGGACTGTAACAGACATTTAACATTGAGCTTTAATATGTTATAAATTTCAAGATAGATGTCTCCAGCAAGGAAAAAAGGATACAGACAAGGAACTCAAACAGGTGATCTAGGAAAGTTCTTTGAAGATGATAAAAGGATGGGGTGACAATTTCTTGCATACGTCAATTTGGCTGGATGATGGTACTCAGTTATTCAATAAAACACAAATTGAGATGTTGCTATGATGGTATTTTGTAGATGTTATTTACATTATGTGTTGGTCCATTTTGAATTCCTCTAAGGGAGATAACAGAGGCTAGGTAATTCATAAAGAAAAGAGGTTTATTCCCCTCAAAGTTCTGCAGACCACACAAACTCGGTGCCAGCATCTGCTTCTGATGAAGGCTTCAAGGAACTTCTAATCAAGGTGAAGGGGAACAGGAATGTCACATGTAAGAGAAGGAGCAAGAGAGGTAGGTAGGGGTGCCAGCTTCATCTAAACACCAGTTCTCACCTGAACTAACAAAGTGAAAGCTCACTCATTTTTGTTGGGAGGGCATCAAGCCATTCCTGACAGATCTGCGCCCATGATCTCAACACCTCTTACCAGGCCCCACATTCAACACTGGGGATCAAACATCAACACGAGATTTGGAAAGACCAGACGACCAAATGACATCTATCTATAATCAGTTGATTTTAATTAGAGACGCTTTTCCCCTATCATCTGGGTGAGTCTCATCCAATTAGCTTAAAGGCTTTAAGAGAAAACTGAGGTTTTCCTCAAGAAGAAATTGTCCCTCTGAATTGGAATTTCAGTTGCTGCCAGAGAGTTTCCAGCTGACCTGTTTGCCCTGTGGATTTTGGATTTACCAACCCCCATAATCACTTCATTCATTTCCATGTACTGTAAATATAGATAAACACACACACTAATATATATAGAAAACCTCTGTAAATTGACCCAAGGGACTATAACAAACTGGTCAAAATATGGAGATGGGCAACGTAAGGAATTTGCATTTCATAGAGTACATGGTCTATGAAAATAGGTCAACTTGACGTATTTACATATTTTACGTATATATACATAAAATAAATACGTATATGTATGTGTGAGTATATATATACATACACAAACATATACATATTTATATATATAGATATATAAATATGAACCTCTTGTACTGTTTCCTTGTTCTGCAGAACTAATCCATAAACTCTACCTGATAAATTGGGGAAAATTTTAGCCATGCAAATAAAAAATGCATAGCAAAAGCAGTTCTAAAAATTACTCTGTTCATTTGAATATAATTAATACAGACAGCCATTTGCGGTCACAAACTAATTTTTCCCCAACTAAACAGATTAAATCTAATACTTACATTAGTTAAATCAGACAGAAAAGTGAGTTCTCTTGGCAGGTTTTTAAAAACGGATTTCAGTTATTATTAGACTCCTGAAAATTACCAAGTTTGGAAAGAAGGAGATATCAGACATATTATGAAGTGAAGAGTTTTCTCATCATTTATAAGCAAATGGAACAAAAGCTCTTTGTTCAACTATAATTTTACATTTCATAATGAAATCCTCCCATAAAAGAATAACTTCCAAATCTTGACCACACTTTGAGTCACTCCAAGCCTCACCTTCATTATAACTTACATTATAAATATGTATAATTATGCATCCAACCTTACAACATGTACGGATTTGTTATTTCCTTCAAATACCTTCCTTTTCTTTGAGATATGTGATTAGTTTTATTAATTAAAGCAACCGAGGCTTAAAATCTCTCTAAAGCCGGCATTTTACTACTTTCAAAAATATGCCATCTAATTTTAGACCACAGTCAAGAAGAGAAGGAACCAGTCAGTGTAAACAGATAATAATGAGCCCATGTCCATTTTCATACATGCATATGTTTTGTTTTTATTAACTGGACCAAAATTTACAAAGAATTAATTAATAAAAAAATATGGAGCAAGGCTCAGTGACATGCACCTGTGATCCCAATTACTCAGGATGCTGAAGCTGGAGGATGCCCAGGAGTTGGAGACCAGCCTGGGAAATATAGTAAGACTCTGCCTTAAAAAAAAAAAAAAATCTACGTATATATGTATGCATACATGTATGTATGTATGTATGTATGTATGTATGTATGTATGTATGTATCTATCTATCTATCTATCTATCTATCTATCTATCTATCTATCTAATCTATAAGAGGTCAGACAATTATGTTTGCAAACTCATTCTAGAAAAAAATGCTCCAGACCTCATTGCTGAATATTACTATGGCCGTCTTTGAAGTGCTCCCCTTGGGAAGCTGTGCACTGAGACCAGTGCCTAGTCCACTCAACCACCCTTCAAAGTAATTTTAGAACTTAATTGTCAGACCCAAGACAACACAGCTCTGATGGCTATTCCAGAAAAAGAGTTCTCCAAAAAGATATATATGGAGACAAGATATATTTAGAGACAAATATAAAAGATATATATGGAGACAAATTGCATGGTTTTAAAAACTCTTTAAGAGTTTTTCTTGTGAACCGGTGTGACGTGCTGTAGTGAGCACTTTTAGTGAGTATCACAAGCAAGTCAAACTCCACACTAACATGCATAACTCTACTTTGATTTCGGATATGGAAGGAGACGGTAAACGGCAAGTCAACGGGAGGTGACAAAACCTTCTTCATATGATTTTCAAGTGCGTTAGAGCATGACACACATTAGAAATAAAATCGCCCTAAAATATTATTCTGCAAGGATTTCTGCTAACTGAAGCTAGTGGGGTGTGTTTCTAACAGCATAATTAGAGCCAGGAAGGCTTCCATGGTACGGAACACACTCAGATCATACAGACAAGGCCAGGATAGGTGGTGACGATGTTTAAGGCATGCTCGAACTCTGTGCCCCGTTACACGTTTTATCTTAAGAGAAGGCAGAAAACTACCCCTTGACTAAAACCCCCACCCTGACAAAACTGGTTTGGCTTATGTAGGCATTTGTCACTTTAACAAATAAAAACCATATCTATCAAGATTGAGATTTCTGACTTCTCTTAAAAAATCACATTGGCCAATGATGGGATAGAGTCACTGCTGAAATAGTGGACTTCAGTGACCAGCAGTCACTATCTTCAGAAAGGCACATACTTCTCTCCTCCCTCTTACATCCCCTTGTATTCCTCTCCCTCTGGCTCCTTTTTCTTTCTTTTATCTTCCTTTTTCTATCCTTCTCTCTCCTTCTCTCTTCTCCCACATTTTTCCTTATCTCACATCTCTGATTTTATTCTTTTATCACCCTGATACTCTATGGCACTGGTGTTTTCCATTCCAGTATATTTATTACTGGAAATATAAATAGTATATTTATTACTATAATTCTGTTTTTACTTTCTTTTACAAAGATAGCAGCTTATTATATAATACTAGTTCCTGTAAAATTCTCTTTCATATACATATATTATATATATGTATAATATATATATATATATATTAGATATATGTATAATATATATATATATTTTTCCCCACCCTGAGTCAGAGTCTCACTCTGTCACCCCGGGTAGAATGGCATCCTGTCATAGTTCACAGCAACTTTAGTTTCCTGGGCTCAAGAGATCCTCTTATCTCAGCCTCCAGAGTAAGTTGTGACTACAAGGTGCTTACCACAACGCCCAGCTAGTTCTTCCATTTTTTAGTATACACAGGGTCTCACTACTGCTCAGGCTGGTCTCAAACTCTTGAGCTCAAGTAATCCACCTGCCTCAGCCTCCCAGAGTGCTAGGATTAAAGGCATGAGCCACTGCACTTGGCCTCATTTATATATTTTTAAAACGAATTTAAGTTGTGTTAAATGACAAAAAAGGAAAAGAAAACCATTATTGACAAATTATTTAAAGCATAGTTTATTCACTAGAATATTATAAAACAGGAAGAAAAATGTGCAAAGTATTAAGTTAAAAAACATGTATAAGAATATACCTGCATGATTATTCATGAGAAACTTTTAATGGTAGCTACCTCTGAAATTAGGACTATGGATGGTGTGGGTGTGTTGGAGAGCAGGATTTCTGCTTACACTTTCACTGTCCTTAATGGTTTACCTTCATCATAAGTTATCTTTAAAATGAAGAACTATTTTAAGTTCCTAAAATGAATACCATTTAGAAATAATATCTTATATGCACATATATCACTTTATGTAATACTTCCACATGCATTACCATCTAATCTGGCCTTTATAATAACCCTTTGAGTGGGTGCTTAATACATTCATTTTTCTTTTTTAGATAAGTAAACCGAATGAGTCAAACAACCTCCATTAAGTTCCTATAACCACGGAAATGCAGAGCCAGAATCACACCAATTGTTACTTGTCGGGAGAGGTTAGGTAATGTGATGGTAAGAAACACACTTCCCATCTCAGGGGCCTCACATCACAGGGGATTTCTTTCTTTCCCATGTTGCATTGTCTATTGAGGATCAGCTGCAACTCTATTCCATGTTGCCCTTCACTTGAGGGCCTAGGCAGACAGAGCAGCCATTATCTAGACTAGGTCATTGTTAGTTGTCATGGGAAAGGACACACTGGACTAACAGCTGTAGCCACTATTGCACAAAATTCATTGGCCAAAGCCCATCACATATTCTACCTAATGACAAGAATTCCAGTAAACCCAGTCTTAACATATGCCCAGAATCGGAGAGGGCAGGGTGAACAAAATAGTCAACTTAATGACTAATACTCCAAAGCTTCTCACTCAAGTTTCTTCATAATAAATTATTATCACTACACTACATGAATCTTTATTCTAAGTCTCATTTTTAGAGTAACACTTTCATTTAAAACTACTTTGGTATAAATGAGTTAAAAATGTGTGTGTATATGTGTGTCTGTGTGTGTGATATGCACTTATATGCCATAAAAGTATCTTGGTTTTTTTTCTTTTTTTACTCACATTTCATTAGATTATCAAAGCCAATAAGTGTTTTGTCCTTCAGTAGCTAGGAAGGAACATTGAACTTGAACATCTCAGTGCCCACTTAGCCACATCAAGTACAGAATATTAACAGAAGGGAGAGCCAGCTGCAGCCTGCAGATAGCAGACCACACTACCTAGCACATACTATAAACAAGTATTCTCCAAACATTCACAGGCTTTTCACCTCAATCACGTATCCTTAATCAGATGTCAATTCAGTAACAAATTTTCTAAATAATGATGATGTAACATCCATTAGTAAGTAGGAGACATCAATTACATTAAATATCATGCTTGGGCTGCCAGATAATTGTGAACAAAACACATTGATAAGCAATGTGCTTTTCAGCCAAGGGCAACCAATGAAAGCAATGAGTTATCAAAGACACACACAGAAAGATGTTCTACTTCAGGGAATGTCACAGCAGCTGTTAATCAGATGCCAGTAATTGAAGTATAGTTGACAAAATGTTAAGAGCAGCAGGAGCAAGAGTCCGGATTAATAAAGTCCTTTTCAGAAAGGAAGTATTTGCCAAGGTCAAGGAACAGAAAGTTATGAGATATAATAGCTGCAATTGAGTAATTTACAACCTAGCTGGAGAGAGAGGAGGTAGAGACACCAACTGAGTGGGTGTTATGATGGTATAAAAGTGAGAAGACAGAGGCCTGGGATAGGAAGAAACAAACAACCAGAATGAGAAAAAGGATGACTTTAACCCTCTCCGATCCAACTTCTCTGCCACCTGCATACTCCAGCTCTTATTTATTTTGGGCCTGAAAGAGGTTGGCAGATTACTTATAATCATCCTAGAGTTTTAAAAGAGAAAAAAAACATAAATATGAACTCACCCGATGATTTTATTATCTACTTTAGGTCACATAAAATAATTAAAGTGTGTTTGTTCATTTGTATTTATAGACAAACAAATAAACAACAATTACATCAGACAGGATCTGACTGGAGATCAGAAAGGGTTAGAGTCTTTTCAAAGGACGAATCCAGGATTTGGGAACTGACTGTATGTGGGCAGTCAGAGAGAAGGGAGAAGGTTAATACAAAAAGGTGGACTCCCTGCCCTGCAGGTGCACGCCTGTGCACACCGTAGGTAAACAGATGCACGAACACGTCACACTTGTTTACAGAGAGTAATTGTGTCACAGACACAGACAGAAGGAATCGTAAGGGTGTTTGCTTTTCCCTGCCAGTAGGAGGAGACACTCTGTGAGTCTGATCTTAGTCATGTTAAGTTGGAGGTGATGAAAGAACATGTACGTGGACTAGGTTTGGGGACCATTTTCTTTGCAGGATCTCTGCTCCAGAAAGAAGTCATGCATGTGGAAAGTTTCAGAGACACATTTTTAAGTTATCCATAAATATGTTGTCTTTTACTACAAATCAGCTCACTTTAATTTTTTACATTTGTTTTTAATTGTTTTCATGGAGCATTTATTCTGTCTTGTTCCAGGAGTTTGTGAAGGCCTGAGATACTAAAACTATATAAAACAGAACAGATAAAGGGAAAGATGTTTAAATGCATAATTCATTCAAGTGGGTAACTAAAGTCTTGACAATAAGGAAAGGAGACTTGCAGGACATCCTGCTGTTTAGGAGGTGGTGGGAAGAAGCAGAAGTCACAAAGAGAAAAGGCAAAGAGCAGAGGGGAGAGCCCGCAGAATTCTGGCAGAAAGATGGCTCTCCTGTGTGGCTGGCTCTCCTGTTCGGATGATCGTATCTTAGAATATTTTCCAAAAAGTGCTACAGTGGAATGAAGTCCCTTCAATTATAACAAGGCCATCCATCTGAGTAAATACTCCAAAAGTGTGCTGTGCTATCAGAGGGGGTAAAAACTGATCTGAGATAATTAAGGGAACGTCAGAATGAGAATGCACATCTGCGGATAGTGGTGCTCTTCCTCTTCTGGGACATGGTCTTGCATTCCACCGTAAAACGCCATATATTTATAACTTATGAATTAAAGAATTAGAGAATGACATATGAATTTATTAAAAAGGTAAACCCAGCAAGAAAGCCAAGTTTCATAATAGCTTCATCTGCCGTGTTGAGCCTAATGCATTCTGAACAGTGTGTAGAAATGTCTGCAAATGCTCTCCCCCTCCCTCCCCTCCAGGGACCAGATATGTGCTGCTCCTTCACTCCTCCTAATCTGCAAAGGCCACAAGCATGGATGGGCCCTCCCAGTGTTAGAGCTGAGCGAACTTAGAGAAGCAAAAGACAAGGTCAGGGCACTCTTACAAGGGTGGCAAATGTGCCCTGTTTTAGGGGGTGTTTAAGATTACCAAGCTGAGGCCCTAAACTCAGATATCATCCAGAAGAGCATTAACCATTTAACTGAGCAGAGCTATGTGTTCCAGTTAAGGTCCTCTGCACCCAGGTCATGGTCAAGGCCATGATAAACTTGTTACTGCAAAATCTTCCTAGTTGTTACAGACCTTAAATAACTCCCATTTCTTTTCTGTTCCATACCAGCTTTAGTACTATTAGGTTTTCTTGGAAGCTGGTGCATTGGGAATACCATGTGTGTGAAAAGCTTGCGGTGTAGGGATTTAAAAGCTTCAATTCAGTTACCCCTTACTCTTGAACCGTGTATGACCAGTTTGTAGAAAACTCTGACATTACTTGGTGGTTCAGATGTTGCATTTTAACATTGAATTTATTTTTAGCTGGAACTTAAAATCTGCATAAATTTTATTGAATATGCCTGTAGATAAACAACTGCATGGAATGTTTTATCTGTAAAAATACTAACAGGAAACAGATGGCGCTTTCAAACTGAGTAATTGAAAAGTGTTTAACAGAGAGAAGATTTACAATGGTGTGGGAAGGATTTAGTAAGCACTCTAGTAAGTAGGCTTGTGGTCACCGTTTATAAGCCAAAGGCATGAAGGGAGATTAGTTACCAGAACATGGAGACAGCAACAAGAAATAAACACCTCGCCTTTACTCTGCCCCTTCCCTCTGACTTCCGGGTAGAGCTGCCCACTGACCAATCTCAGCAGGAAGCCAGAAGGCAGGGAGCCCCTGGATGTCCCTGGGGCAGAGAGGATGGGCAGGAGGTGAGCATGGGTCACCCGGACGGCCAGTGGAAGACACCCAGCAGAGAAGGCCTCGTCCACTCAGGGCAGAAGTGGGTTAGAGAAGAGGAATAACCTTGATTAAAGCATTTGAAATTTAAAAACTGTGATAGGATATAATCCGAAATATAGCTGTGGTTCCTGTTTGAAGCTCTTAAAACCATGTAATTTCCTGAGTGACAGGAGTGAGAGGAACTTCTTTTGTTGTTCATCAGAAGCCCCTTCAACTGTACCTGAGATGATACTAATGAAGTGACTCCTGGTACCTCCCAAATAGCCTCAGGATGGGTCCTGGTTGCAGAGGACCCAACCTTGTGATGAGAAGGTTGGACCTTCCAGCTAAGGAGGAGACAGCAGGAAGGGGGGGGCGCTAGAGACTGAACCCAGTTACTGATATTGGCCCATAATTCAATCAATCATGTCTGCTTAATGGAGCCTCCATGGAAATCCTAACCAATGGAGTTCAGAGAGTTTCAGGACTGGGGAGCACTTTGAGGTACAGGGAGGGTGGTACACTCAGGGTGGAGGGGGTGAGTTTGGAAGCTCCATGGCTCTTCCCATATCCCTTCCCCCATCTTTCTCTTCCACTTGGCTGCTCCTGAGTTTATCCTTATGATAAACTTACCATATTAAGTAAAGTGCCTTCCTGAGTTCTGTGAGCCAATCTAACAAACTTACCAAGCCCAGGAGGGTGCCCTGGGAACTCATGATTAGCTGGCTGATCAGAAGTATGGGAGGCCTGGGCTTGTGATTGGCATTTTAGTGAGGGCTAGAATCAGGGCACAGACAAAGTGTTAGAATAATAGTGAAGGAAGCAGAGCTCCCTTCTGACCTCCCCTAGACCACAAAAGCTTCCTTTTGACTAGGGAAAAGAGGAAAGGGAAAAGATGATAAGTAAAGGAAGACATAGGGCAGTACAGGGGGCTTTTCCAGTCTTCCAAAAGGAGCCACTCAGGAAGAGAGAAACTCCAGAGAGAGGATGTGAATGAGCAGCAAAGTGGAGAAAACGTGATCTAAAGGGCACAGCCCCAGCCAGCTGGCTGCTCCCCAGCAACAATGCAGGGGCCTGGTTACTGTGCTTCTAGTTTTTCAAGAGAAACAAGAAAAATAGATTATGCAAGAAGAACTTCCAGATCCTTAAAACTTTGAGGGCTAAATATAATGTCTGTGGACCAAATTCAGTCGAGTGCTTAGTCCTGGACAGATGGACTTAGTCCTGGACAAGAGTCCTAAAGGCTTGCTGTGCCCTAAGCAAGGCACCAAAGCAGCTAGAGGTTTGCTAGACTGGAAGGGCCACATCAACTACAATGAAGAACACTCAATAGACATGAGACCCAGGAACAAGTAGGTCCTCCCACCTGACTCCACACAAGCTTCCAGGAATACGGGGAGAATTCAGGAAAGGGGAAAGAAATGCCTAAATAATTGAGATTAAAGTTTTATGCTGTGTCAGCAGAATCAAGACCCAAAAAGGAAAGTATTTGAAAAAAATAAACCTCATTTATATTCCTCATTCCCTTTGGTAAAAAATGGCCCCAAACTCATGAGATCCAGAATGAGGGGTTTGTTCCCCACTTGGCCCCAATACTCTTGCCATAAAAATGTGAGGCGCAGGGGTCAGTCCCCAGCTAAACCCTAAGCTAGTATGTTCAGCTGTACGATGCCATAGGTGGAGGTGACGGCATATCAAAAATGAACGAACATTACGTAGATAAGAAAACGTATCTTTTTTTATTATTACTGATTGTTCTCCGCAGATTCTGCCTTCCTCTTGAGGAATGAAGTTAGACATTTTCCTGCTTTTGCTAGGTACTTTAAAAACAAATAGAATACATACTCTTTTTTCTATATTTTCCCCTCTCTTTCAGCAGTCAGCAAATTCTGTGGAAGATAGGTTATGAAAATAACCTATGGAATTTCACTTTCTATTTGTCATGGGGCAATTTATACCCCCAGGAAAGAGAGCACTTCCTTATGTTTTTTCTTTCACCGTTGAAGTCTGAGACCAGGAACCAGGTGTTGATTACTCATGACTTGGGTCTCCAAACTTCTCTGAAATCTTCCCGCCAACCCTCTTGTCCCTGAATGGCTTCAAGCTTCAGCTTCCTAGAATCCTGCTTGGCACGCATGATACGCCACAGTACCATATGTTTTTCCATCTTTTAAAGACTCGTTTCAGCCTATGGGCCTGAAATATATCTATGTTAAATTATAACATTCTTTATTATCTATTGAATACTGCAGTGGAACACTTCAATACTGAAACTCAAAGAAACAACAATAAAGAAATGAAGCACCAAATAGCAAGAAGGGTACAGTAACAAATATAAAAAACATTAAAAAAAAGAAATTTTAAATCTAGAAGTGGTATCTTTAAACAAATCCAGAAGGCTTTGTCTGAAGTTGGAAATGTGGCCCAAAGTAGGCAGTGGAAATAGTGCTCGATACTGAATAGGTGTTAATATTAATAACGTTATTCTGGCCAAGAGATAAACCCCCCAATGTCTAGGAACTGTGTTATAAGCAAAAATTTATCATGTTTATTCTGTATCTAGCGTTATGGAATTAAAAGAACTCTCCCATTTCTTGGCTTTTTCTTCCCCAGTTGGAGATCACTAACTATTAGATTCCAACTTTTAAAACCACACAATTCGCTGAAGTGAATAAATATCAAAGTTCAAATATGAAAGCTAATCCCATTGTGAAGAATGCACACAAGTTACACTAGTCAATTAGCTGAACTGAAAGCATTTCCAGCAGAAAGTGAGTTCCAAAAGAATGAAAAAAATGAAGGATTTCTTCTGCTCCAATCAATCATTACCACTTCTGGCAGACTCCCTCCACCCAAGGTTCTGAATAAAAGCCTTAAACACATAGTTCAGATCAAGACCTGAACCTCATAATTGGATGAGAGTGTTAAAAGCCAAGACTCCAGAGTCACTTAAATACATTACAGATATTACAAACTGTCGCAAGGAACAGTTCAGCCCCCAAAACATTAAGCAGAGCTGAGAAGGTGCTCAATAACAAGGAAAATAACTTGGAATAAAGTCATCTGCGGGCCAGTGACCTGATAGGTCAGAGAGAACACCATGTTAAACCCACAGAAGAAAACTATACGTGGAGAGTTGGCAACCCAAAAGGGTAGAGGAAGCAGCAATGCATGGTGGGGAATGAAACTTCAGATAAGGGTCCCCTGTAGCCACTCCCCCGACCTTTGTCCTAATTGATCCCCACTAGCCCACTTCAGTGTAACCCCAGCAGTAGAAATAACAGTTCTACAAATCCTGACTAAAGGACACAGGAATACATGTGGGGAATGGTGAAAGATTAATTCATTGTCACTATAATGGAAGCTAAATTTGAGAAGTATATGGGTGAAATTTACTGTTGAGAAGGGCTGAATTAGCACAGTTCTAAAAGATGAGAGAACCACATGGTTCCCAGATATAGGCAGACAATGTTTCACACTCAGGAGGACACCTACAGAGACCTCGGCATATATAACTGCCAGGAAATGGTATCCACGGGAATTTTGAGGCGTTTCCCTCCCTAGAAACCTTGGGAGCATCCAGAACTTTGCAGAAATTAGGTTCTGATGATGCCATTGTTATGTTACAAAAATAACCCCTGGTTTTGAAAATGAACAAAGGGATGAGAGAAGTAACCCACTATGGGGGGTGGCAGACAGAAATCTTTGCTGCCCCTGGTTGATCCCTCATATTCAGCAACTCCCTCTCTCTTGCCCTGAGCAAGCTGTATAGCAACGTTCTGCTCCCCCACTGTCCTTCTCTACTGTGGTTTGTTTAATGGCATTGGGACTCAAAATGATACCCAAGAGCATGGTGTCTTGGCATGCTGAGCACTTTGAACAGAAGGAGATTATAAAGGGCCTCAGAAGCTGTATCTCTCTGTCCTCCTCCTTCCCCTTCTTACTGTCTCCACCCAAGGGTTGTCATAGAAACTAGAACTCTTTTTTCTCAAAGCAAGCCCTAAACCCTAGAAGGGTCAACTCTGACCCACTCTCCTGAAGATAGGGCAGCAGATCCATCTGTGACAGGTGTCCTGCCACACACCCAGTGGGGAGGAAAGCTACACACACAGGACAAGAACAAGGTGAACCAGCAGGCCTTGCTAGGTTGGTCTTCCTTGTTTGCCTTCAGATCACATCCTTTTTGTCCAATCACATTCTATCTGACTGTCCATTCTTCATCAAACCTATGCATAAAAATACATAGTTTTCCCTGGATCTTGAGGTCTTAATTTCTGAAGTTTCTTGTATCATGCAAAACTTTGTTAAGTAAATTTGTTATGCTTTTCTCCTGTTAATTTATGTTTTGTTACCTAGGTGTCAGCCATGGACTCTGTAACGAATGAAGAAAAAAATACTACTTCATTGCCCTTAGTATATTCTTTCCATGGCCCTCAATTATTAGTTGACCTATTTGATTAACACTGGCATTCTTGGTCTGCATATTTATGTGACCGGATTACTTGCATGTGGTAATAAAGAGAGCTCTGACTCATATCACTATATCTCCTGGCCTTCCCCTCATCTGATTTCTCACATGATAGCATCAACACAGCTCATGATTTCCATAGCCCAAGCTGTATCAAAAGATGTTTCAGACCAGCCAACTAGGGAACATCTCTTGGCCTCCAGGTTGGGCCAGGCCTGAGCTTATCCTTATGAGGTATGTGTTAGTTCTGTTATATTGAGCATAGACCTCTAAACAATAAGTGGAAGGGATGTTCTGGAACTTAATGGGGTTTGCTATTTACAGCTCTTGACTTTAGCCATGGTGGAGTCACACATATGACAGGTGGCTTCTGACCATCCACATTCATGAAGTCCCTAATAGATTCATCCTTTATTATATAATTTCCTTGGATAGACTCAATAACAGAGATCAGAAATACAATAGAACTAGAACTAGAACTAGACCTAGAACTAGAACTAGAACTAGAACTAGCGCTCCTTTCTCTCAAAGCAAGCCCTAAACCCTAGAATGGTCAATTCTGACCTATAAGAGAAATTTATTGCCAACCTCAAAAAACATTTATAAAGAATTCCTTGATCAGGAGGAGGAGCCAAGATGGCAATCTGTAGCCAGCTTTCTGCAGAGGTTCCCATCCAAAAGGAGCATTAAAGGACAGAAACTCAGCAAGAAAGCCGATGGTTTGGATCTGAGCCAAAAGAAAAGGTCGAAGAGCGCACATCAACCCTGCTGGGGAGACCTGAGATCCCGAGGACACAAAAAAAAAGGTACAGAGCACATCACCAAGTGGACAGGAGTCCCCTCCTCCATGAAGGAGGTTCA
>CAUYRH010103146.1:0-22621 GCA_963574655.1 Perodicticus potto | reverse complement strand
GAAACAAATGGGTGAGTAAAACTATCCTGATGGGGCGTTTTCCTGTAGAAGTTCCATCTTGATGAAAAGTGTCAGGGCAGGAATTGTACTTCTCAGAAGGTTACAGTATCTACTGACAGGACCTGTCAGCCTGTCAGTGTTTGGGCAATAATGTTGGCATTATGTGAGGTGGCAGGTAAGATGCCTGCCTTCTCTTGTATTTGGGCGAGTAACTGAGCCAGCCAAGGGGAGTTTGAATGATTAAACAAGAAATGGGATTCTTGGTTAAACTGAAGAATTCGTTTGGGAACCACAAACTTTAGCAAATAATCCCTTGGACCTTGAACCACATGTTTTCCCTGAAAAGTGTGCATTTTTTCCAGAAAAATTTCTTTGAGGGTTATATTATTGAGGAATGAACTAAGAGGTATATATGGAGGTGTTACTTAATGGCATACTGTACTAGAAACCTGGAGACATGCAGCAGACTGAAATTCCAACTCTTGACATAACTTTTTAAAAGACTGTGAAAATATCAAAATGTACATGAATCAAGTTTTAATATACTCTGTGATGGGTGGGTGAGGCTGTCCACTGTACAATTTCTTTCTTTGAATTCTCAGGCATGGTTTGGCAGTGCAAGAACTCTGTAACATTAACAAATTCAATAAAAAATAAATATATGGAAAAAAATTTTTAAAAAAGACGTTAAATCAGGCAGCGCCTGTGGCTCAGTGAGTGGGGCACCGGCCCCAGATACCAAAGGTGGGGGTTCGAACCTAGCCCCGGCCAAACCGCAACAAAAAAATAGCTGGGCGTTGTGGCAGGCATCTATAGTTCCAGCTACTCACAAGGCTGAGGTAAGAGAATCACCTAAGCCCAAGAGCTAGAGGTTGCTGTGAGCTGTGATGCCACAGTACCCTACCAAGGGTGACAAAGTGAGACTCTGTCCCTAATAAATAAATAAATAAATATAGAACTTAAATCAGAGAGGATATATTTTGGAATGGAGAGAATTTCACTGGTTTTTGAGTCCAGTTTATACGTTTATATGAATAAACAGATTCATATAGGGAAAGAGAGAGAGATCTAGTTTTCTTGTTTTATTACTAAAACCCTATTTAAGAAATAAAGGATATGATAGCTATAAGAATATGTGATCTGAACAACTGAAATAATAATTTTGAGCAGCCTATCACAAACAAATGTTTTCTCAGCTGAAAAGGCTTTATAAAGAGAAACATGAAAAAAAATCTTTTACAACTCAGAAGCTCTAGAAAGAAGTCTATGAACTTCAGAGTCAGTTAATTTTAAATAGCTATTCTACAAAAATGTCTAAAATATAACTGTATGAGATAAAACTTACTGATAAAATTGAAATGGAGATACCAACAGCTATTTTAACACTATAATCACTTTAATCAGAGAATCTCTAGGTCATACAAAGAATGCCGGGCACAGTAGGGAGTAATGAGACTTGTAGAGAGGCTACAATAACTAGAAAGCACCCAAGATACCTTTTATGATAATTGATCATTTTACTAATTAGGTGATTTTCTGTTATCTGTGCCAGTTCTCTCATCTCCCAATATCGTGCCTTTCAGGAGGCAAGAGAGGCATGTATGAGGACAGTAATTCAAAGCACAAACTACTCAAGTTAATATGTGCAGGTAGGGGGTGAGGGGAAGCCAACATGCTCCACAAATGCTGTTTAGAATGCAAGACACAGTTAAAGGGAGAAACATGATGGTATTTTGATCTTTTATTACACACTAATGGTGTCACTGAGCATTCATTAAATTAATGACAAATGTGAAAGGAACACATTTAGAAATGTAAGAAACAGCCACTTAGTATCAAGGAAGTATGCTATGAGTAATGCTTCAGCAAACAAAACAAATATAGTAATTCTATAATTATAACAGTTCCTACTCAGGTCTAAGTGGGCCAGATAATGCAGACATCTAGCTACATTGTGCCAGTACATACTCTTTGGAAAATGTCTAGCAGATCTGAGGAATAGCTACATATTTAATGCTCAGATGGAGAAGGATGTAATATTTATTGAGCTCCTAGTGTGCTAGAGGTTACATACATTATCTGATTTAATCTTCATTATAGCCTCTCAAAGTAGGTGCTATTGTTATCCCCATAAGAAAACAGGCTCAGAGATGTGATCTGCCAAGAATAATATGGATAAGGGCTGAGGGCACGATTTAACCCCAGGTTTCTCTTACTCCTAAGAGAAAATTTGTCAGTACAACATAATTTCTACTAAAAATACAGATCTAGCCATCTATAAGAGGGGAACTGCCAGATATTCTAGGCCTGTCTGAATTTGCTCAAATTGAAGTGTAAAATGGGGACCTATTAAAAGGTGCTTTCTGCTGTTGGATTTTAATAAAAAGGCAACAAAATTTTAGTTTTTCAAAAGCATGGTGTATATTTCTTTACCATTTTAAGATTATCTAATCTTGATTAAACATTCAGACTTGATTAAACTCAGTCTCATAATGTCAGATTTAGTTATGGTTGAGGCAAGACGGCAAGCTTCTGAGAAACTGAAGAACACTTATTGAGCAGAAAGGAAAATTCATTTTCTCTTGAGTCCAGTCAATTCTAGGTAACTCTAAAGAACAGTCAGCTAAGTATCACAAAGACGGGACAGATAGCGGCTAAGATCTGGCTTCTTGTATATCCAACTGTTCAACTCTGAAGTCACAATCATCTGGCTTAGGATTAATGCTAATTCACTGATAATTCACTGATTTAGTGATAACCAGTTAGCAATGAAACCTCCTAGTCAAGCACATTCCACACATGAAATTATTAGCAAATTTATGTCCCTGGACTTTTGTTCTTCTTTGAGACCAAGATTTAAATTGCACTTCACTGAAATGGGAAAATTTTAATCAGCTAATAAATGCTAAAAAATTTTAATCAGCTAATAGCTAAATGCTAAAAAATCACTACTACATGAGCCAAAGATTTTTTGTTAATCATGAAGAAGTCAGATTTCTATACTTTGCTCCTTTGGGAGACACCAAAATATGTTTAACCAACTGTGGCTTAATACAGTATTTACAAAAAGATATGTTGGTAGGAGTAAGTCTCCAGTATCTAAGTTGAACCTCTTTCTCTGGTAGTAAATTTAGACCATAGAATGAGGATATTGAAGTTGCTGGCTGAGGAAAAGACTTAGTGAAAAAGATGAGGGAATGTCAACAAGCCTTCAACTCAGGATGTCACACTGAGGTGGCAAAGCCAGGTTGTTCAAATGTACCTTCTAACAGCATCATTTGACAGTGACAGGCTTATGAAAAGAGCCCCAAATGGCATGTTCAAGTGATTTTGCATAATGTCTGACACAATAAACCCACATACACAAACCTAAGTTTCCCAATAACACTGCAAGTCTCAACATGTGAAGAGTGGATGATAAGAGATAGCAATATCAAAAAAAACACTGACAGATACCTTTGGTCTTGTGTCTACAACATACATAAAATGGTTCCCTGGGTTAGTTTGGCTAATGACCCCTAGCAAGAGCTCATTATCTACACAGTGAGTATAAAATCCAGATAAAGGTTGGCTATAATGGCAAATGGCAGCCTATAAGGAAAAAGTGTATCAGTTGAATGATCACATCCACAAGTGGTCAAAAGTCATCCTTGACCCCATATTCAGCAAGTATCAGGAGAGGATGAGCCAACTCAGGATCCAAAGCCAAGAGAAATGTGGCTCCACAGCCCAGTCATTCCACTGATATTAGGCTTGGCCTTCTGCCTCCCTTGGGTATATAGCTCTGATTTCCAACCTAGTCTTGGCAAATCATACTACAATAAAATCACATCTAGAGTGTTTCCTTAATAAAACTCTATTCTTGGTACATAACAGGCTACTTATTTTTCTGAAAATGCCCCACTTTTCATAGTCCCAGTAATACTGTCTACATTAACCAGAGCTTGCAGTGGCAGCAAAAGTCAAGGTAGAACAAAGATGTAGAATGTCTTAAGAGAACAGAGTTCACTAGCTTAAGAAGTTAATGCCTTATATTATATGTACAGTTTAGTACTGAATAAGAACAACAGCCTGGGTCACTTACTCTGTACTGATAAAAACCTGTGGGTAGGATTCTATGACTACATGACATCTTTAGAGTCTACTCTTTTCTGCATCGTTTCCAGTGCTTCTATAGTCTCAAGTAACACACAGGGTTAGGAAAATTCATTCTTAAGCATTTCTTCCTTCATTAAGGAACTTGGAAATTTTAAAATTTATAATATTTCCTTTAAAATGAATAGCAAAAACGACATTGTGGGGGAAGAAGTTAATGCCAAATCAGGAAGCTAGTTGGTTTCGAACCATTTCAACATAAAAACAAAGTAGCTAATTAAGCATGTTTGATGTGACTTCTAAGAGGTCTGCTCACCTTGATAGTTTGATACAAAAACACACAATTGTATTACTACTCTTAAGCATTTGAATAGTTGCATACTGAGAACTTGACTATTTTTCTAACTCCAGATCTCAAAATCACCACAAGAGGTGAGAACTATTATCACTTCTTACGTAAGAGGGGACTCAAACACAGAGGAGCTAAGTGCTTTCTTTCTTCCTACTACTTTCAATTATATTAAAAGCAGTGAGAAAACATCGAGGATATCCATATTCTAGTGGGAAGCCACAGTCCCCAAATATTCTAATTCCCTTTTATTCCACAGCTTCAACCAAGCTGTAACCCACAGAAAGGGAAAGAAATAAACACACCAAAATGCCACTTACCATCTGCACAACAGTTTATAAAATACACATATATTTTTCCCTTATGTGACGCTCTCATAAACCTTCATAAGTATTGAAGTTCAGAGAAGTTAAATAAATTACTTGAGGTCATATAGCCGCTTAAGTGGTAGGGTGAATTAAACACAGGTTCTCTATATACAAGTTTAGTTCTTATCATAGAAATATGTTTAACTCACATTATTCTCTCTGTAGAGATAGGAAAGTACCTCTTGTTCTTTACTTCTGAACTTTGAACTTTCAACCACTGTTCCCAAGGTAACAGATTTAGGAACTATGATTTCAGGAGGGTAGGTACTGCATATGCAAAACAAAATAAGTCAAACATTGTTTTTACATTTTTCACAGGAATTAGCAATCACTCAAGCATTAGCTGGCTGGTATTTATCATTCAGCATTATTTCTTCCTCAGAAATATGAACAAAAATACTCTTAATGTAAAAAAATTTTCTGAGTATGTGATCATTTCCAGAAAGGAAGGTATTGAGACATATAAGAATAAAATGTTTAGAATAACTAAAATCATTGGCAAAAATACACATACAACCGTATCCTGAAATTACTATATTTGTCTATCTGAGCAAACAATGTAGACAGTAACAACTAAATTAAAATAGATGCAAATATAAGGCAAATAGGTGGAAAAGGAGGAAATATGATGTATGCTAGGTTTCTAGCATATATAACTGGAGGGCACTTAAAATATTAGTGTGGAGGTACAGGTGTTAACATTTTAGGTGTGACTTACTCTATAAAGACTGACACATTTTCTAAAATTTACTGGCTTTTAGTAGTTACCAAAATATGTTTTTCCAAAGAGATAGAAACAAAACATTATAACAGTATAAACCTAACAGTGCAAAATTAACTGTAAGTAAAAAACAATTCCCTTAGTAAAAAAAAGAAAAAAGAAAAAAGAAAGGAAGAAAGAAAAAAAAATTGACAACAAATCAAACAAATACAGAGTGAACAGGCAAAAAAAAAAGATAAAGGTAGATCATATCAAGAATGATCTATGTAGCTCATTAAAATCAATGTCCCCAGAGAGTAGTGTAGACCATTTGAAAAACAAAATGTTCTCTATCCATGTTCTTATCTGGACTTGGACTTAAGAAGGGGGCCATACAAAGAGAAATATACGGAGCTCCCCTTTCAGCTCAGAAGGCCATACACATCCATAGAATCAACGTGAATATTCCATACCTTAAAAACATGTGAACTGACTTGGTACCCATAGCT
Organism: Perodicticus potto; assembly: GCA_963574655.1. Classification (NCBI taxonomy): domain Eukaryota; kingdom Metazoa; phylum Chordata; class Mammalia; order Primates; family Lorisidae; genus Perodicticus; species Perodicticus potto. Next base: position 16,600 of record CAUYRH010103146.1, on the reverse strand, counting down.
CAGTGAGTAGGGTGCTGGCCACATACACCGAGGCTGCCGGGTTCGAGCCCAGCCCAGACCTGCTAAACAACAATAACAACTGCAACCAAAAAATAGCTGGGTGTTGTGGCGGGTGCCTGCAGTCCCAGCTACTTGGGAGGCTGAGGCAAGAGAATCGCTTAGACCCAGTAGTTTGAGGTTGCTGTGAGCTGTGACATCAGAGCACTCTACTGAGGGTGACAGAGTGAGATTCTGTCTCAAAAATCAATAACAACAACAACAACAACAACAAAAAAAAACATTTTAACTGGACAGTATTCACCCTATCTTCACTCATTCCTGTCAAGAATGACCCTAACAAGCCATCTCACAGATAGCTCTGTGATGTGACAGACCATTAATCATCACACCTACTGTACATTCAAAGCTATGTTACCAGAAATCCATTGCAATTACAATTTTATTATGATGGTAATAGGCTGTAAATAACTTAAGGAGACAATAATTCAAGGACACCACTTAAACACCAATGAATCCCTGTGTAGAAAAGTTACAATAGCAGACCTGGATATTATCCTTAGAAAGGCCTATATGCAAAACTGGCTCATGGCTAGTGCCATAGAACTTGGATTTCAGGAGGCTATCAATCATTCACAAAGTGGTAAGGTTGGCTCATCATGAAGAAACTGAACAATGTTGCTTATGCTGAACACCTGCTTTCCTTCTGGGCATCTGGAACTAGGCAGAAGGTACTTATATAAGAAGTCCGTAATAAAAACCCTGAGTTTTGAGTCTCTAATGAGTTTCCCTGGTAGACAACAATTCATATGTGTTCTTACAATCTGCTGCTAGAGGAGTTAAGCATGTCTTATATGACACCACTGGGAAAAGACTCTAGAAGAGTGATTCACAACCTTCTTAATACCGCAATGTACTTTCATTGTTAAAAAGGGGTCGCGACCCACAGGTTAAGAACCACTGCTCTAGAAGCTTGTACTGTTTTTGTCAGAATTCATCTCACATGCCTTTTTCCTTTGCTGATTTTGCTTTTCATTGTTTCACTGTAATAAATCATAGCCATAAGCACAACTATATTCCAAGTCCTGTGAGTCTTCCTAGTGAATCTCAAAACCTGAGGGATGGTTTAGGAGACCCCAAACACAATCCTAGACCTTTATATTCAGCCTAGAGCTCTTTTTTGAGATCCATACCCAAATTCTTGATATCAAATAACTGATATTTTCTCAATCACCTTGAACTCAAGTACAAAACTGAAGACATTGTAACTATTCTTGTGGTCCTTATCTTGACTAACATTATCACTACTCACTTGGTTACTAAACTTCTCTTTTCCCCCCACATTTAATCTACCACCAAGTTCTTTCAATTGTATCACCTAAATATCTTCAAAACCATGTCCTCGGCTCGGCACTTGTGGCTCAACGGGCTAAGGCGCCAGCCACGTACACCTGAGCTGGCGGGTTCGAATCCAGCCCGGGCCCGCCAAACAACAATGACGGCTGCAACCAAAAAATGGCCAGGCATTGTGGCGGTTGCCTGTAGTCCCAGCTACTTGGGAGGCAGAGGCAAGAGACTCGCTTGAGCCCAGGAATTGGAGGTTGCTGTGAGCTGTGATGCCAAGGCACTCTATCCAGGATGACAGCTTGAGGCTCTGTCTCCAAAAAAAAAAAAAAAAAAAATTTCCTCCCCTCCATCAGCAGTCATTGCCTTAGTTCAGGTTCTCTACTTCACATATCAGTCTCCTACACTTTTAGCTCTAGCAAACCAATTCTCCACACTAAGAACAAAGTTATCTTTTTATCTTTCCAAAACACAAATACATTCATGTTCCTTTCAAGTTTAAAACACCCTTGTGGCTTCCAACCATCTTTAGGATAATGTTCAAATTCTTTAATTTGGCCATGAAGCCCTTCATGATTTGGCTTTACCTCCTGACCACCCTTCTTCTCCCCCCCGTGTAATTTAGGATAGAGTTCCTGCACAAGGCTCTTAGCCAAAGTATTATGCTGTTTCTAGCTTCCCAGAATAATTTCAGATCCCTTATCTATGTTCCCACAACACCCTATGCTTTGGAGTAGACTATGATAAGCTGACTCAATGCGTCAAGTACAATAAGTACTCAATTACTGCTTCTTAATGGCTGAATGCTAAATTAAAAGGAAAGACTATGAGTGACTTTTTCTTTTTTAAATATCTTGTTCACTGTTATTCTGCCATTTTAATTAAATGCAACAAAAGGATAACAACAATGACAAAATTACCTCACAGTATCTGTTGGCATCTGTTATGATCTCATACCTATTGGATATTCCCATACACCCAAAGTCTGATATTGGGTCAATCAGTTTCCAGCCATTTTCCCTCATCTCTTTTGAGGATTTGGGATTATAAACATAAAGATCTTCAGGTGATGCTGGACAAGAGGTATAGGTATAGAAACAAAGTAACGGGGAGTGAAACGTAAAGATCACCAAACAATGCAAATAAAGGATAGACTTCTTTTATTCCCAAATGGAATGTTTGTCGAATAGCACAAGAAAAAAACAATATTTTGTGTACAAGTTTGCCTTTATGTAAGGTATAAGAACTGAACTATTATTTCCAGCTCTAAAAATGTTTTAATTTTTTATGATGTCAATATAAAGTGGGATCTTTCTGCCTAACTTCCTATAAAAATGAATACTGGATAAAAGACTGAACTGAGTCTTCACTGTTTCAAATGTAGAAAAGTAGTCCTTACCAAAAATTTTTAAACAGGCTTCCATGTCCCAACTATACTGTTTATTATAACAAGTTGCATAATATTAACAATGTTTTCTCATTCTCCTTGTCAGGCCAACACCAGCTTCAGGCTGATAAATGGCCACGTCTCCTCTCTGTTCTGCTTGCTCCCTTCACAAAATACAACATGCAATCAAATGACTTATTTGACCTATTCATGTGGCAACTTTTAAAGAAATGAATGGAGCCTATCAGAGGCTTATAAAGTGCTGAGCCAGCTTGCAGGAAACTTTATCAATAAAATAGATCAGCAAATACTGAGGAATTATTCTATGGAAAGGGTGGCAGAAAATAGGAGGGGGAGGCTGGGTACAGTAGCTCAACACCTATAATCTTAGCACTATGGGAAATCTAAGAAGTAGTAATGCTTGATCTTAAGAGCTCAAAACAAACCTTAGAAATAGCAAGACCCTGTTTCTACTAAAAACAGAAAAAATTAGCCAGGTGTGTTGGCACATGCCTGTATTCCCAGCTACTCGGGAGATTAAGGCAGGAGGATTGCAAGAGCCCAGGAGTTTGAGGTTGCTATGAACTAGGTGAATGCTATTGTACTTTAGCTTGGGCAATAGAGTGAGACACTATCATTCATTCATTCATTCATACATACACACATACATAGGAAAATGTAGGAGCACTGAAATTCCATAACTAAAATCAAAGGAAGCTGATGGGCTAGCTATGTAGAAATGGCGACTGGGGAATGAGCGTGAGGCTGGAGGAATCAGGGAAAATTGCATTAGTGAGGACTCTAAAAAACTACCCTAGTCTTCTAGCTGGAAGTGAAGGTAGGGTGGAACAAACATAAAACCTATATGACAATAGGAAACCAATTTTGTTCTGAAACAGTCTTCCTGAATTGATGAAATGTTTAGAAGTTGATACTTAGAAGAGAGTGAGAGAAAGAAATAGCTATTAAACGTATACTAAATACTAAAGCATGAAACAACCCCCTTGAGGAGCTTTTACTCATCTTTTATAGTTTAGGAAGCTGAGTACAGAGGTTATATGACTTGCGCAAATAAGATGGAGCTAGTACATTGGTAGATCTAAACCCTGCTCTAACTCTACAGCTCATCATCTTTCCAATATGCCATGCTGGTAAAAAAAAAAAAAAAAAAAAAAAAAAAACAAAACTAAAATGGTTTTAGACAGATAATACTATAATAACTACCTGGCTGTGAAAACTTAAGCAGTGAAATATAAACCTCATGGCATAGAAGGTCAGAGTCTAAAAATAGTGGAATTCCCGTAAGTTTTTGCAGTAGAGGGTGAGGGGACAGCCCAAGCTAGTGTTGGGAAACTTCTCCACAGTGGAAATGTGAGGGAGAACAATCTGCAAAACAGAAAAGAACCAGAGTAAACATACAGATGTGCACTATCTCTATCAGTATCATTAGTATGCCTGGTTCTTGGTAAGGGTAACAGCACGGCCAGAGATGTGATTACATCTAAAGCCTACAAATATCCTTTGAAAGACACAACAGGGATTCTCTCAAACAGAACTAAAGTATAATAGTGAAAAAGCAAAGAAAAGCAAATTGCAGTGTCACAAAACTTCCCTCTATTAAAGAATACAAGATGAATAGGTTTGCAGGACAATTTTGGTGAATTAGCTCAGAATAAATGACTTCTAATATTGTATGGTGGAGTTCATAATCACAGAATAATTGTTACAGAGGAAAATAGGACTTCCTGTTGTTTTACCAAATTACTACTTAAAATAATGATCAATAGTTTGTATCATGCTTTATTTTTCACAAAGCAGTCCATGATCATTAGCTTTTTAATCTCTGTAAGAGCCCTCTGAGGTACAATCATCTTATTTCAGGAATGAAAAAAACCAAGGCTCTGAGAAGCAAACTCCTAAGTAAATTCCTTACCAGAGTTCACACAGCCAATAAGTGGCAAAAACATGATTTAATCCATGGCAGTCTAATAAGCCTAGGGTTCTTTACCTAAGAAATATAGTTCTGGAATATGGATTTAACTAGAAACATTAGGGGGGAAATATTTACCTAAGAAATCTAGTTCTGGAATATGGATTTAACTAGAAACATTAGGGGGAAAATATTTTCCTACATTTTAGATTCTAGTGACAGTAAAGCAAAGGATGTAGGATGACTGATTACTCCTGCCTATGCTAGGAGGCCAGCAAAAGAAAAAATGCATGAAAAAGGAACTGATAAAAAATATATCCAAATAATACAACTCTTTATATATACGTACAAATTCAAAAATTCCACACAATCATACTGTTGTGTTTTGGTCTTTGACGGTGTCCTCCTTCCTGTGTCTGGTATTTCTTGCTGCAATAGAGCCTTGATATGCTCTTTCCATTTTCTGGACACCCTTTCCTGTGCCTGGAATGGTCTTCCTTATTCCCCTATGCCCCAGCCCCAGTTTTACTTGTTAAAGTCATCTCTTCCATGAAATCTTTTAATTATATCCACCATACGTGTGATGATCCACATATTCCTAGGAGGAATTTTCTATCTTAATTTATGTCTCAATTGTTTTTTCAAACTCAGTCCCTGCCCTGGCAGTTTTGGAGAGGCCACAAAAATTCTTGATAATGTAACAGGAATTATTGATAATTTATCCAATCTGAAGAAAGTCAAAGTCCTGTGAGCCAACATGGAATACATGTATTTGAGTAGTGAAACATTGATCATGGATATCAGGGTCAGGCAAACAAGTATGGTGAAACTGGGAAGGGTTGGGGGAAGTTGCAGAAGCCTAAGGCTGGGAAGAACTTTATTAATAAAACTAAGTGGAGAAATACACCTCCTATGACATGCAGAAATAAGTGTAAGTTCTCCTTTCCAGATCCAGTCCACTGGTTTGAAAGAATGCTCGGCAGAAACAAATCTGGGGACAAGTGTACTATGTATAAATACAAGTAGACAGGAGATAGGCTCATGGAACAGTACTGAAGAATGGGGTACTTCTGACAGTACTAAACTGTCAGAACTGGAAATGTCCTTACTAATTATATAACCAAATCACCTCATTTTGAGGAAACAAGTCCGGAGAGGGAGAATCACTTGTTTAAGGTCACATAGCCAATTAGCATCAGAGCTGAGTCTAGTCCAGCTCTCCTGATCCCTCTTTTGGCATTCCTCTCATCACAGCAAATGGAACAAAAGAAAATCTCATATGGTGAAAACTCTAGAGATTTTTAAAAGAAGTATTAAAATACTTCCTTCATATGCATATTCAGTTTAATGTATTTCATATGTATATTATAGCATTTACCATATCCCAGGTATTATTTTGAGTACTTATAAATACTAACTTTGTAATTTTCATATGTTGATTGCTTAAAATAATTCAAGGTATTATTATTATTCCTATTTTACAGATGATGGAAGTGAAACATAGAGAAGTTAGATAACTTGCATAAGGTTACAAAGGTAGTAAACATAAAACTGGGATTTAATCCTAAAGAGACCAGCTTGAAAGCCTATTATCTTAATCACTATGCTATGCTATATATACGAAGCATGTTGTACTTGTTATAAATGAAGAAGTCTAGGCACAAATCTGGCTCATGATTAAGTTAAGATTAAATTATGATGCTACTTTAGGATGGAGAAGGCATAAAATAATTCACTTAAATGTATAACAAGAAACACATACACTGGTGGAATCTTGTCTTAGAACATAAAGATGGTCTAAATCATTACTGTTCAAGATGTAGCTCATAAGCCTTCAGCATTAGCATCACCTAAGCATTTTAGAAATTGAAACTCTTAGGCTTGAGATTCTGTATTTTTAACAAATTCCCAGATTATATAGATGCTGCTGGTTATTGGACTATATTTTATGAATAACAAGGCTTTAAATTATTTCAGGATGCTTGCCCACTAAGTTGAGAAAATAAGTAGGGCATACTCTATACAAAAATAATTCAGTTAAACCCCAGGAACATTCCCATGAAAACTAAAATGACTAAGATGATTAATGTCAATACCTTGAAAGAAGAGGAATCATACAATTCAGACCATGAAAAACTTCTATAATAGGCTTTTTGAAGAAAACGTTTAACAGCAATTTAATAATGACATTTTAAATATCAAGAAAACACTACATAGAAAGCATGTATGCACACCTCTTTGAGACCATTTATATTTCTTCTCATGAACATACCCATATTTCCATCCGTGCTGCACCAGAAGCCTTGACATGTATCAGGTAAGTTGCAGTAAGATACTAGTAATTTCACCTTTTCTACCTATTAGTTAGAAAAAACACAGTAACTTATCAACTCACCACCTGTGATTAAAGTAGGACAATTCAAAGCATCATAAATATGTTAATTTGCTATAAAACTTCATTAGGGTTTTCCAGTTCCTGCCATGATGACAAACTATTATGATCTGTATTTCCTTTTCTGAAATCAGCCCTGGAAAAAACCCTAAAAGTGAAAAGGAAAAATATATTCTAGAAAGGATCAAAATTCTAGGCAATGTTTACATGATGGGGTAGATCCAAGAGGAAAATACACAGAATCAAAGAGCCTGCTGCAGTACTTACCTTATTAGAGGGAAGGGGCAGTTATTGTACATGTAAAAAAAAAGAAAAGAAACCAATAAGGGGAAATAACATGAGAATAGATCTTAAGTCATAGGGCAAGGATAAAAATAAAACAGAAAAGGAGAAAAATGAAAAACAAAAAGTACCATAAAGATAAAGCATAAAATAAAATGCCAGTATAGATTTATATTATAGCCTGAAGTCTGGTAGTGTGACTGCTCCTGATTTGTTTTTGTTTCTGAGTAATGTCTTAGCTATTCGAGGTTTTATTGGATTCCAAATAAAATGAAGTAGTATTTTTTCCAGATCTTTAAAGTATGACTGTGGTGATTTAATATGGATTGCATTAAATTTGTATATTGCTTTTGGGAATATGTTTATTTTAACAATGTTGATTCTTCCCAGCCATGAGCATGGTATGTTTTTCCATTTGTTAACATCTTCAGCTATTTCTCAGAGTTTCATAGTTCTCTTTATAGAGATCTTTCACATCTTTGTTAGGTAAATTCCCAAATATTTTGTCTTCTTTGGCACTATTGCAAAAGGAATACAGTCCTTGACTCTTTTTTCAGCTTGAGTATTGTTGGTATATATAAAAGTTACCTACTTGTAAGTATTGATTTTGGATCCTGAGACAGTGCTATACTGCTTGATTACTTCGAAGAGTTTTTTATTTGAGTCTGGGGTTTTCCAGGTATAAAATCATATCATTGTGATGAGAGTTGGATCTCCTCTGACCCTATTTGGATACCCTTGATCGCCTTCCTTTGCCCGACTGCAATGGCTAAGACTTCCATTATTATGTTGAATATCAGTGGAGACAATGGGTATCCTTGCCTAGCTCCTGATCTGAGTAGAAATGGTTTCAATTTTGCTCCATTTAATATGATATTGGCTGTGGGTTTGCTGTAGATGGCCTTTATCAGTTTAAAAAATGTCCCTTCTATGCCTACTTTCTTAAGTGTTCTGATCATGAAAGGATGTTGGATATTATAGAAAGCTTTTTCTGCATCGAGAAAATCGTATAATCTCTGTTTTTTAATTTGTTTATGTGATATATTATATTTATAGGTTTACGTATGTTGAACCCACCTTGAGACCATGTTATAACCAACTTGGTCATGATGTATAGTTTGTTTGATGTGTTGCTGGATTCTGTTTGCTAGGATCTTATTGAATATTTTTGCATCTATGTTCATTAAAGATATTGGACTATAGTTTTCTTTCATTGTTGGGTCCTTTCCTGGTTTGGGGATCAGAGTGATATTTGCTTTGTAGAATGTTTTGGGAAGTATTCCTTCTTTTCCTATGTTTTGGAAAAGGTTATGTAATACAGGTACTAGTTCCTCTTTAAAGGTTTGGTAGAATTTTGATGTGAAGCCGTCTGGTCCCAGACTTTTTTTTTTTTTTTTTTTTAGAGATTTTGTATAGTTGAGGCTATTTTAATACTGGATATAGTTCTATTCAACATTTCCAATTCTTTCTGGCTGAGTCTAGGAAGGTGACATGCTTCCAGATTGGCCTATTTCCTCTAGATTTTCATATTTCTGAGAATAGAGTTTTAATAGTATTCATTAAGGGTTTTTTGAATTTCTGAGGTGTCTGTTGTTATTTTGCCTTTATCATTTCTGATTGATGATATTAGGGATTTTAATTTTCTGTTTCTGGTTAGTTTACTCAAAGGTTTATTAATTTTGTTAATCTTTTCAAAAAACCAACATTTTGTTTCATTGATCTTTTGAATGAATTTTTTGTTTTCAATTCCATTTAATTCTGCTCTAATTTTGGTTAATTATTTTTTTCTGCTGGGTTTAGGGTTGGAATGTTCTTCCTTTTTAAGTTGCTTAAGATGTCCCATTAAGTTGTTGACTTAAATCTATAGTAATCAAAACAGCCTGGTACTGTCACAAAAATAGAGAGGTAGATGTATGGAACAGAAGAGAGAAACAAGAGATGAACCCAGATACTTATCATCATTTGATCTTTGATAAGCATGTCAAAAACATAAAGTGGAGGAAAGATTTCCTATTTAACAAATGGTGCTGGGTGAACTGGCTGGCGACTTGTAGAAGACTGAAACTGGATCCAAACCTTTCATCATTAACAAAAATTGATTCTCACTGGATGAAAGATTTAAACTTAAGACATGAAACTATAAAGATACTTAGAGAGAGTGCAGGGAAAACATCTGAAGAAATTGGCCTGGGAAAATATTTTATGAGGACCCCTCCCCCAGGCAACTGAAGCAACACAAACAAAATATTACTGGGATCTGATCAAACTAAAAACATTCTGCACAGTCAAGAACACAGTAAATAAAGCAAGCAGACTGTCCTCAGAATGAGAGAATATATTTGTAGGTTATGTTTCTGACAAAGGTTTGATAACCAGCATCCACAGAGAACTCAAAATTATTAATAAGAAAAGAACAAGTGATCCCATTTCATTGTGGGCAAGAAACTTGAACAGAAGCTTCTCTGAAGAAGACAGGGCACATGGCCTACATACACATGAAAGAATGTTCATCATCTTTCATCATCAGAGAAATGCAAATCAAAACCACTTGGAGATATCATCTAACTCCAGTAAGATTAGCACATGTAACAAAATCCCAAAACTACAGATGTTTGCATGGATGTGGAAAAAAGGGAATACTTCTGCACTGCTGGTGGGAATGCAAACTAATATGCTCCTTTTAGAAAGAAGTTTAGAGAACATTTACAAAACTAAAAGTAGACATGCCGTTCAATCCTGCAATTCCTCTACTAGATATATATCCAGAAGACCAAAAATCACTTTACAACAATGATATTTGCACAATAATGTTTATTGCAGCCCAATTCATAATTTCCAAGTCATGGAAGCAGCCCAAGTGCCCATCAACCCATGAATAGATTAACAAATTGTGGCATATGTATATCATGGAATATTATGCAGCCTTAAAAAAGACAGTGATTTTACCTCTTTTATATGTACATGGATGGAGCTGGAACATATTCTTTTTAGTAAAGTATCTCAAGAATGGAAGAAAAAGTATACAATGTACTCAGTACTATTATGAAACCAACATATAATCACCCACACTTTGATATGAAAGATAAAACACAACTATACTCCAGGATGAGGAGGGAAGAGGAGGCAGAAGGGAGGGGAGAGGGTAGGTAGATGGAGGATAATCAGTGAAACCTCACCTATGGTGTATATTGCAAGGGTACATGGCAAATCTATTAAGAGTAGAGTATAAATTTCTTAACACAGTAAGTAAGTGAGGCGAAGGCTATGTTAAAGCAGTTTGATGTCTACATTCCAAATTGTACATAAAATCAACACATTGTACCCCATAAATTCATTAATGTATATAGTTATGGTTTAATAAAAAAATTAAAAACAAAATAAAATGACAGAAATAAGTACCAATATAAGAGTAACTGCAATAAATGCACATGAAATAAACTTATAAATTAAAAGGCAGACTTACATCCTGGATTAAAACAAAAGATTCAACAATATCCAGGCTAAAAAAATACACTTTAGAGACACAAGCAAGTTGAAAATAACATGATGAAAAAATAAATACCAGGCAAATGTGAACCAAAATAAAACTGGGGTAACATTCTCAATAACTGACAAGATATAATTTACATGACAAAGAACAATAGGACAAGAATATATATGCATCACAAATAAGTTCACAAACTACTTCTAGAAAAAATGCTATGTGCCTTATTGCTGAATATTACAATTACCCTTGAAGTACTCCCCTTGGGAAGCTATGTACTGATGCCAATGCCTAATTCATCCTTTGAAGCAATTATGGAACTCTTTTTCTAGAGTGATTATCAGAGCTGTTGTCTTACAATGTCTGACAAGTTCACAACTTGCACCATGTGCTTACATCGGCAGCACAGTACAAACAACTCAGTAAGGTTTCATAACCTTGATATATCAGTGTCTCACAGATGAGTTTGTGTTGATATGTGATGGTGTCTTGCTGAGTGGCATTCATTGTTGTTGTTACATGTTTTGTGCACCATACAATGCTAGCTTTGATGGTCATTACAGAGAAACAGTTCCAAAATAGCTTTGAAGGGTAGAGTAAGAGCTGGCATCAGTACATAGTTTCCCAAGGGGAGTACTTCAAAAGAGATTGTAGTGATATTCAGCAATGAAGTATGTAGCACTTTTTCCAGGATGAGTTCACAAACTTAACTGTCAGACCTTGTATATGGGTTTTATATATATACGAGCAACTAGCAGAACTGGAGAGAAAAAGAAATAGTGCATTTGGATATTTTAACACTTTTCTTAGGAACTGACAGGTCAAGTAGACAAAAAAAAAAAAAATCAGGATATAGAACACATTACCACTAAGCTCAAGCTATTAGATATAAAGTAGAATTCTATTCCAAATAAATACAGCACTGAATTATTCAAGACAACAGAATATTTCCAAAAAGAGTATAATTACAGTTGTAAAGAAAGCCTCAGTAAATACCAAAGGATCAATATCATAAATCTATGTTCTCCAACCACAATGCAATGAATTTAGAAATTAATAGCAAAATAACAGCCAGTATTCACAAACATTTGGAAACAAAATAGAATATTACTAACTTAATCTTGGGTTAAAAGGAAATGATAAAGGATATTAAGAAATATTTTAAAATGAATGACAATAAAAACACAACAAATGTAAACTTGTGGGATACAGTTGAAGAAGAATTAAGAAGGAAATGTGTGGCTATAATAACATTTATCATGAGAAGATAAATGAAAAAGGTTAAAAATAAACTAGTTAAAAACTTTAGGGGAGTGGCAAAGGTAGCAGAATAGAAGCAGCCGACATACACCAATCTCAAGAAGATCAGAAGTTGCAGGTAGTTGACCACCTATGGATTTATGCTCTGGGAGAGAGCAATGTGAATCATCAGAGATGTGATGGGGGATATTCAGAGTAAAGGAAGCAAGACTGAAAGGTACATAGGAGAGGCAAGCATACGTGGGAAAGGACAGGGAGAGAAAAACGTGGGGCTTCTTACTCTCCCTACAGGCCCTGTGGCCAGAGCTGTTAGAGGTCCATCATCACTATCACAGTCCTCCTGACTGATACAGAAGCTGCTTGATGCAGCTACACTATACCAGAGAGCAAGCAGAGCAGAAACTCTGTGGCTTCCACTCTCTGGTTGCTGCAACTGATACCATTCTGAGCTCTCAGGTCCAGAGCACCAGGTATAGACAGAGGTTAGATTTGCTGAAGACCCTCTGCATCACCCTGGCCAGGCTGGGAAGGGAGCATGAAAAACAGATACTCCAATGAACCCTCCCTGTGACTGGGAGCCAAGAATCCCTCCTCCCCATGGAAGATTTGAGAGAACAGTTTCCACAGATGTCACCTGACAAGCACTGTAGTGACAGGGCAACAGGAGAACCTCAGTCACATGGCAAGTCAGCATTGTAGCCCTGTCCCCACAACCATGCTGCCACTCAGCTTACAACTCTGCCCTTACAGTTCCCATGTTGCTGGCTGTCCCTGCAGCCCAGGATCCAAGGATCCTGCACTGCCATGGGTCCCTGAAGCTCCATCCCAGGCTCCTGAGCTGCCACCAGAACTCATGACAACACCCCCAGGGTCCAATGGGACACCAATACACCATCAAAGGAATTCTCCTTCTTCTCACCAATTAGGAGAGTTCTCATTAAAGAACAAGTATGCTGCAAACTTATCTTCTCTGAGTTGAGAGAAGAGGGCTCATGAAAAGAAACCAGCAAAAGAACTCTGGCAACATGAATAAACAAGATATATCTATCTATACCGCCAAGGAATCACAAGTATCAACAAGAATGAACCCCAATCCCAAGGAAACTGTCAAAATGTCAGAAACGCAGTTCCAAATATGGAAGGCAAATAAGATGAATGGGATTGAACAGAAAGTTGAAACCAACAAGAAGTTAAAAAAAAAATAGTTCATGTTACAAATGAAAAACAAAAAGTTTCTAAAGAACTATAAAACACAAGGAAGGATATAACAAAACTTGAAGAAATGAAAAACACGTTTAGGGAATTTCAAAATACAGTTGGAAGCATCAATAATAGGCTAGACCAACCACAACAAAGAATCCCAGAGCTTGAAGATGAAGTTCTCAAAATAACACAGTCAGTCGAAGAAGTAGTAAAAAGAATAAAATGAAAAATCACTCAGAGAAATACGGGACTCTGTGAGGTGAATCAATAAACAAATTATAGGTATTCCTGAGGGAGAAGAACAAACAAAACCTAAAAAAAGAAAAAGAGAAACCTATTCAAGAGAATTTTTTAAATTTAATTTTTATTAAATCATAATTGTATACATTTAGGGGGTACAATGTGATCATTTCACGTATCATGTGAAATTTTTAAATCAAATTGATTAACATAACCATAACTGCACTTATTTTTTGTGGTAAGACATTTTTATAATATACTTAGTGGTTTTGAAATATACCCTTGCCTTTTGCACATTAAGTGACATCCCATCAAATACCCTCCCTCCATTCACACCCCTCTCCCCTTACTTCCCCTCTTCTTCCTTCTTTCTGGACTGTATTTGTGTTTTACCATTTGTATGAATGTATAAGTAATTATATATTGGTATCATAATAGTATTGAGTACATTGGATACTGATTTTTCCACTCTGGAGATACTATACTAAGAATATTTTCCAGTTCCATCCAGGTAAACATAAAAGATTCAAAGTCTCTATCTATTTATGGCTGCATAGTATTCCATAGTATACATATCCCAACATTTGTGAATCCATTCATGGGGTTGGCTGATGGACATTTGGGCTGTTTGCATGACTTGGTAATTATGAATTAGGCAGCAATAAATACTCTGCTGTAAATGTCTTTGTTGTAAAATGATTTTTGTTCATCTGGGTAGATACATAGTAATGGAACTGCCAGATCAAACAGTATATCAACTTTTAGTTCATTGAGAATTCTCCATACTTCTTTCCAAAAAAGGATGTATTAGTTTGTAATCCCACCAGCAGTGTATTTGTGTTCCCTTTTTTCCACATCACGCCAATATCTAAAGTTTTGGGATTTTGTAATGTGGGGTAATCTTACTGGAGTTAGGTGATATCCCAAAGTGGTTTTGATTTGCATTTCTCTGATGATTAAAGATGATGAGCAGTTTTTCATGTGTTCATTGGCCATTTCATGTGTTCATCCAAGACCTGTCATCTTAAGAGAAGTTTCAAGTCTCTTCCCCACAAAGAAATGGAGCTGTTTGTACCTTTCTTATTAATTTGAGTTCTCTGTAGATTCTACTTATCAGACTTTTGTCAGAATCATAATCTGCAAAAATTGTCTCCAATTCTGAAGGTGTCTGCTTGCTTTACTTGCAGTGCCCTTAGCTGTGCAGGAGCTTTTTAACTTGATCAGAACCCAGTAATATATTTTCAGTGTTGCTTCAATTGCAGGGGGGTCCTCCTCATAAAATTCTTCCAGGCCAATATCTTCAACAATTTTCTCTGCATACTCTTCTAGTATTTTTATAGTTTCATGTCTTAACTTTAAATCTTTTATCCAGTGAAAATCAATTATTGTTAATGGTGAAAGGTGAGGGTCCAGTTTCATTCAGTCTACTATAGTTCACAAGTCCGCTCTCCCAGAACCAATTCTTAAATAGAGAATCTCATAACAATGTATGTCTTTATTAGGCTTATCAAAGATCAAATGATGGTATGTGGCTGGGTACATCTCAGGAGTTTCTATTCTATTCCATATATCTACATCTCTACTTCTATGCCAGCACCATGCTGTTATAATATCTATAGATTTGTAGTATGACCTGAAGTATGGTAACGTGAGGCCTCCTGATTTGTTTTTATTTCTAAGTAATGTATTGGCTAGTCAAGGTTTGTTTCTGATTCTACATTAAATAAAGTACTAATTTTTCAAGTTTTTAAAAGTATAACATTGGTGCTTTGGCAGGGATTGAATTAAATCTCTAGACTGCTTTGGGTAGTATAGACATTTTAACAATGTTGATTTTTCCCGATAATGAGCATGCTATGTTTTTCCATTTGTTAACATCTTCTGCTATTTCTTTTCTCAGGGTTGTACAAATCTCATTATTTAGATCTTTCACATCCTTTGAAAGATAAATTTCCAGGTATTTCATCTTCTTTGGCACTACTATAAAAGGAATAGAATCTTTGACACATTTTTGGTATGACTATTGTTGGTATATATAAAAGCTACCAATTTGGGGCAGCACCTGTGGCTCACAGGAGTAGGGTGCCAGCCCCATATGCCAAAGGTGGTGGGTTCAAACTCAGCCCTGGCCAAAAACTACTAAAAAAAAAAAAAAAAAAAAGCTACGGATTCCTAAGTATTGATTTTGTATATTGAGACACTGTTATATTCCTTGATCAAATCTAAGAGTTTTGAGGTAGAGTCCGTGGAGTTTTCCAGGTACATAACCATGTCATCTGCAAAGAGTGAAAGTTTGATCTCCTCTGACTCCATTTTATTTTATTTTTTTTCTTTTCTTTTTTCTGACTCCATTTTGATGTACTTGATACCCTTATCTTGCCTGGTTGTGATGGTTAGGACATCCAGTACTATGTTTAATAGCAGTGGGGACAATGGGCATCCTTGTCTAGTTCCAGATCTGAGTGGAATGTTTTCAATTTTACTCCATTTACTATGATATTGGCTGTGGGTTTGCAGTAGATGGCCTCTATCAGTTTAAGAAATGTCCAATCTAAGCCTATTTTCCTAAGTGTTCTAATCATGAATGGATACTGGATATTATCACAAGGTTTTTCTGCATCAATTGATAGAATCATATGGTCTTTATATTATTTTATTCAGGTGGTGTATTATATTTACAGATTCATGTATTTTTTTTATCTTTATCATTAAATCATAGCTGTGTACAATAGTGCAATCAAGGGGTACAATGTGCTGGTTTCATATACAATCTTAACTATTTTCATCAAACTGGTTAAAATAGCCTTCCTGGCAATTTCCCGTTATTATATGAAGACATTTGTATTCTGCATTTAGCAAGGTTCGCCTATACCCTTCTAAGATGCACCGTAGGTGTGGCCCCACCAATTACCCTCCCTGCGCTCCAACGTCCCCTCTCCCCTCCCTACCCTTGCCCCTTTCCCTAGAATCTTGTGTTATAGTAGGGTTATACCATTCATACGACAGCTATAAATTAGCTTCATAGTAGGGCTGAGTACATTGGATACTTTTTCTTCCATTCTTGAGATACTTTGCTAAGAA
>CAUYRH010103144.1:0-23396 GCA_963574655.1 Perodicticus potto | reverse complement strand
TTATTTCAAAGATAGTTGAACCCAATGTGTGACACCTAATAAAGTAGAAATATTAGCAATGCAATTGTTCTCATTTTCATTTTGGGTCAAATTTATAATGTAATGAGAGAGCAAACAAAGAGAATATTAACTTCATAAAGACTAACAGTAGGAAGTTTCCTTTTGCTTGGCAGAGAGTAAACTACAGCATAAATAGTCAAAGATTCAAACCCTAGTACCAACACTTAACTGCCCTGGTACCTAGAATAAGTCACTTAACTGCTCTAAACCTCAATTCCCTTATTATGATACAGGGATTGTTCAATAAATATCATGTAATAACGTATTTAATGACCTTAAGCCAGATCAGGGCACATGATAAATACTAATTAAATGTTATTGTTGCTGGTATAATAGATACTAGTAAAAAAATGACCTAAACATACAAGAAATAATGCTGTGCTTTCCTTGATTCAGCACGAAGATTTTAAAGCACAAACTTTGGCGAGTTATATGATTGGAAGTAATCTCCTTACCCTCTCTCAGCCCCAGTTTCAAAGTTTTATTTTTTTTCCCCAGGCATAGTGCAAACTTTTTTCTCTGAAGTTCAATAAAGAAATGTAACTAATTCTTCTCAGGGAAGCTAATGTTCCAGTACCTACCTAGAAAGAACAAATACTAACAGTCTAAGTTTCTTCCTATTAAACAATGTCCTTACAGCTGGCCTTAAGTAGATATCTATGTTATGAAATTTGTCATGCTATGATGCCCTGTGTGTTTAAAAATGAATATCAATACTGCTGAACGTCTTCTTTCATTAGGCTTCAATAGACTTTAAAATGCACTTTTTTTTTTTTTTTTTTTTTACTTGAACTAAGGTATCGATGACATTGGGAAATGTAAGTGGGTTACATTGCTCTGGTTTGAGCAATATAGTAAACAATTTAATATATGAAGATCATTCCAAATGTTTTGAAGTATACAAAAATCAATCAATGTAAAATCTGTGTGGATGGGAACAAATGAAGCCCTTTCTCAGCAACACTGATAAGCTGAGAAAGTTGAAACTTGCATGGGTGAATCAGAAAGGACGCTGCCAACTGTGTTTCTTGGAAGTGAAATAATGAACCATAACACTGTCTGTCTCTAAACTTTCGTAGTGACACACCCATGTGTAATCTAGAAAGAGTCTTAAGGGGCAAGACCAAAGTCTGGTAAGAATTAGTGGTGTCAAGGAAACTCAGAGCATGAACTAATATCCATGAGCTTAGGTAGAGTCAGCATGAATACAGTGAAATGGAGAGTTGAGGTGGCAGAAGCAAGGGGCAAGGATTGTAAAAATGGAGATTGTAGAATTAATATTATTATTATGATTATTATTATTTTTTTTTTTTTTGGTTTTCAGCTTATTTATCCAAGTTTTATTTGGGTCATTTGCAAAACAAAACAAATCAATCAAAGAAACAGAACAAGTTCAGGGTCTCCTTCAATGCTCTGTTTGCTATTCTTTCCATGCAAATGGCTTTATTATTTATTTATTTTTTGTTTTTTATTGAGTTAAATGTCGCCCTCAGTATAGTGCCATGGCATCACAGTTCACAGCAACCTCAAACTCATGGGCTTAAGCGATTCTCTTGCCTCAGCCTTCCATGTACCTGGGACTACAGGTGCCCACCTCAATGCCCGGCTATTTTTGTTGTTGTTGCTGTAGTTGTCATTGTTGTTTGGCAGGCCCCAGCTGGGTTTGAACCCACCAGCCCTGGTGTATGTGGCTGGCTCCCTAGCTGCTGAGCTATAGGTACCAAGCCATAGAATTACTTTTAATTAAAAAATAAATAACTTTAATTTCCTTACTTGTTTTAATTCATGTAATAATTATATGTATATATTTCTGATGTACAACCTGTTGTTTTGAAATACGTATACACTGTGGAAAGGCTATATTTGTAAAAAGAAACTCTCCAAGTAGGTCCTCGGCTCTCACACCACAGCAATCATCAACACAGAAGAAGCCTTCTGTGGGCAAATGTGAGGGTGTTTTTCCTCACTCAGTAAGCAGCAGATACCAGCCTAGTGTTCTCTAATTGTGTTCCAACACTGTCTACCTGGAGATACTATTGGATTTCACAGGATGTGGGCTCATTCTCCAAGACTGTTTGGCTCCTTCAGATACCAGTTGCAAATCCAGGCCTCTGGAACTTTTGACCTACTAACTTCAAGTTGGGGTTCTCTGACACATATTCTTTGGGTTCAGTTAATTCGCTGGAGAGGCTCACAGAACTCAGGAAACATTTCCATTTATTACAAAGGATACAGAAAAAGAGAGGTAGTGGTCTAGGAATGGGAAAAGAGACATGGAGCTTCCATGCTGTCCCTGGGTGCACTATCCTTCAGCAACCTCCAGGTGTACGGCTATCCAGTAGCTCTCTGTACCTCATCCTTTCTGGGGTTTTTTATGTTGGTTTCATTATGGAAGTGAGATTGATTAAGCCATTGGCCATTGGTGATCAAGTTAACCTTCAGCCCCTCTCCCTTCTAATTATGCTTTGGCTGAAAGTCCCAGCCCTCTAATCATGCTTTGGTCTTCCTTGACTAGCCCTATTCTGAAGCTACTCTAGGGTTCCATCCCTCAGTCCAATCATTTGTGAACAAAAAGACATCACTTTGGAGTTTCTGGCAGTTTTATGCCAAAGGACCCAATACATATTTCACAATAAGGCAGATTAAATCAAGCCATTTCATATGTGCATTGCTTCACATACACATTTTTTTATGGTGTGAACACTTAGGATTAGAAAGAAACTGTTCTGGACTTATGGAACCAATCTGGTAGTTTTTTGCTGTGCTCTAGTTATGAAGTCACACAATTATAAACTAGAATAATGAATATACAAAAACAGGAGCAAAAGAATAAAACCTTGAAGAATAACTGGCAGAACTTATGTGCCAGGCCAAGCCAACAAATTCACTCCAATTATGAAGACTCTTAAAATGATTACTCAAGAACATTTCATTTATTTTCATGTAAGTCAAGCATTTCAAATGATATAAACTGAATGAAGGTATAAATACGAGTGTAAGTGATTTCCTAATGTTCTGATAGGTTCTGAGAGGTCAAAATTTTTGGAGAGCAATGCTACCCATGTCTAGTCTAAGGAAATGTAGTGTTGGAGGTGTAGAATGATTTTTGTCTTTGAAACCAATTTTCAGAGTTGGCTCCAGGTGAATTCAAATATGAAATCACCTTGGAAATATGTGAATCACTGCAGAGGGTAGGAAGTGACAGCATCTGCTTAACGTAATAAGAAGAGATCTGGGAATAGAAGAAAGTCCTGAGGTGCTCTTCTGAAACTGCCACCGGGAAGCCTAATGAGACTGATAAAATATATAACTCAACTGTGGTGAAAAAGGCAGTTAGAGCTTACAGAATTTAAGACTAACCCTTACATGTGGGCTTCCTCACATGTGAATCCACTTCATAGGAGTGAATGAGGGGTAAGAATTGAGACCTTGAATGGCATCTTATAATGAAAATTCAAATAGCTGAGAGATTCGAGCTATTGTAGTATAGCTAGCTATGAGCTCCCGGCTATTTAGCAAGGTTACTGTCAGGTATTTTTATGGTTAGATTATATTAAATTTTCAAGAATGATGGGAAGTGACAAGATAAGAAAATCCTTGATCTTGGGATTGGGTTTGGGGTTTTTAAAAATAAAGGTAATAGAGAAGTAAATAAGTGAAAGAAGTGCACAGACAGCAATAGACGAACCTACACATGAACTTGTAAAGAGCCTCTGATTAAAAATGATGGAAAAATAATAGCCTGATATTATTCATGAAGTCCTTTTCATGTCCTGCTCATCTTTTTTTGAGTCTATAAAAGTAGAAAGATATATTTTTTGGGGGGGAGGGAGGAATTACTGAGGAAATATTTGAAGAAAGATCAATTCAAGGTTAAGTAAGAAGATATGGGTGAAGTTGAAGATAGTAAATATAGCATTGTGACTGAGATGAGCAGAAAGCTTATCAGAAAACTGAGGGACTGGATTGGGTAAGAATAAGAGAACCCCAAAGATTATTTGATGAGTGAGTCAATACCTAGAATGAAAGGTATAGAGAACCAGAAAAAAGGAGGTACATAGTTGTCTGAAGTCAAATACTATTAGCAAGCAGAAGGGAAACTATATCAAGGCATAAACTTGAGATAAAGTTGGAACTCTGCTTGACACCATCGTTCACTGCCACTGTAACAGAACACTTTGTGATGGAAGAGTCCACTGGCTTACTCCTCAGCTTCTATTGTGCTTGACCCAAATATCACAACAATACTTGTTAGCATCTTCTGAAATCTTCCCATTACATTGATATTTTTGCTTTACAAAGTTGGTAGGTTTTGAACTAAAGTAAGCCTATTGCAAATATTCAATGAAGTAGCATCTTTTACCATTTTTACTTATTATCTGGGAGATATAAATTGATTTCAATGAATTTCGGATTTAATTTTTATCAACAATTAACAGTGCTGCAATTTATTATTTTTTTAAGGGCAACAAGTTCCTCAGAATTAGCATGATTAATTTTAGACAAACCATAACGCATCCAAGTATTCTCTTATTATTTATGAAAATGAACATTTCAGGCATCATGAGCTGTGGAGCATTCTTGAATTAGGAATGCTCATGACAAGCTTGAAAAAGTCTCCTGGATCAAGAGCTTTTTTGAGAGTTACTGAATTAAACAGAAGAAATAAATAATTATATTTCATGACCTTAATCCTTTGTATAAACTTTTTTGTCTTGTTGTTCTTGGCTATTGTGAGACCATATATTTCAAGACATGTTTACAAAAAGGAAATGAGTGCTCCTTTGACATATTCATATGGAAGATTTTAGAAGGAATTTAGGGCAAGTTAGGATGCATCACAAAGTAAGGGTAGACTAAGGTAAATTTTGCTGTTTATGTAAGAGGTTTTGCAGACCTTATTATTTTAAAAAATATTTGGAAGACATGATCATGACACTTCTATTCAGAGGCGACCCTTAGAGATGAATTAATCTTGCCATTATACTTTACAAAAATTCAATCGAGCTAGTCAAGGAAAAGCTAATTTCATTTTTATTGATATTACCATAGGAAGACTTATTCAATGTTTTTAAATGTGGCAAGTATTATTGTTTTTGAACAGCTGTTAACCAATTTGAAATATATAATAATAAGTAAAACAAGAGTATGACATTTTCAGTCATAGATAAAATTTTTCTTATTTGTGTAGGTCAAAGATGTGGATCAGCATTTCCACAGGTGTACACGTGCGTATGCATATATGCCTGTATGTGTGTGTGGCCTTTAAAATATGTGTTCATTTTCAATTCTGTTCTTAGCTATACAATGATTATTTAATAAGGGATTATAATAAGGAAAACTTTGGAAAGCATTATAATCATGAACAAGGTTGTCATTCAACCATTTGTGCTCTGCTTGTTAAAATATCACAATAGTCGCTTTTACTATAGTGTAATCTTTGGCAGTCTAGTCACTGCCAGTCAAAGTCACAATTTCTCTGCCCACCCCTCTCCAGACCGTCCCACAATCCAGTAGTGACTAAAGGGCTAACGTATCAGGAGATCTCAGGACCTTCATCGGGTGCCCTTTCTGAGTAGTAAAAACTCTAATATAGGTGTGTTAATTATGTTTAATGTTACCACTGGATACAAAGGTGGATATGATATGAACCCTTCCTTTTTAGAATTCACATCTGGTTATGGAAATAGATATACAGAAATCATCTCAATACAAAGTACACTGTGTTATACTGAAAACGTAAACATAGGAGCATGATGGAAAGAGATTAATGTGAACAGTGGCAGTCTGAGAGAGTTTCCTAGGAGATACAGGGTTGTATCTGCACCTTGAATGATGAGTCAGAATTTATAAATCCATATGGGTGGAGCAGACATTTCAGCAGAAGAAACAACCTTGTAGAAAACACCAAGAAGACAATTCCTGTAAATAATGAAGAGATGAATGATTTTAGGTGAGAGTGTGTGTACGAGGGAATGCAGAGTGACACACAGAAATGCAAGAAGACTGAAGGGCAGAGTTTTGTTTTACTTCTTTGCAATGGGAACTGTTGACTGTTTCTGAGGAGGCGAAAGGAATGAATCAACACTTTTAGGAAAAATATCTGGAAGGTATATGTCTGTATATAAAACAGATGGGTGGGAGAGATGGGTTAGATCTGAGAGATCACTCAGGGTCTTTTGGCAAGAATTGACATCAGGTAACAAAAATTTATCTTGTAAAGGTTCAAATAGCACATATTTATGCTTGCGGACTGTGCTGTTATAAAGTGAAAGCAGACACAGATGATATCTAAATTAATGTGAATGGTCCTGTTCCAACATAACTTGATTTATATATATTTATAAAAAGAACAAAAAGACAGTAGGGCAGATTGGCATGCAGGCCTGTTGACCCCTGTTCTAGATGATCAGTTATCAATAGAAGCACCTTCATTTGGGTTCCCCAGAAAGCAGACCCTGACACGAGAATTTTATTGCAAATAGTTTATTTGGAAAGTAATCTTAGAAAACATTCTGGAGTAAGTAAGACAGTAAGACACTGTGGAGTGACAGCTAATATCAAATAGAGTTATTAACAGATTAATGTTCAAATCTGAGGTACTTTACTGAGGTCCTCATATGGAACACACCTCAGAATTCATCTCCTGTCGAATACACCTCAGAATTGTCACTCTGCAGGATGTAGAAGCTGGGTTATAAACTACAGGTAGTAAAACCATATCTCTCATAACTTATTATTTGAGGGACATCTTGAGATATGATCTCCCAGGTATTTCTGACATCAACAGGCTAAGTACACTCCCATGACAGAGAATGCCTTCAGGCAGAGAAATGCAAACAGACATTATATGTATGGGAATCATCTGTGGAGGGGATACAGGCTCGGAACAGTACATTATCCAGTGTGTATCAGAGTATATGGAGAGCTAGAAGAAATTTTTAAGAAAAGTGTTATGTTGAAATGTGTGCCCTCAGTAAGCTCCAATCAAAATCCATATGTGTCTGTAGGGGGAACACTTATTTTAAAGCTCAGTTGGCGTGGGATAAAAGTTAAGATTGGCCATTTGAAACAAAAGTTAATGGTAGACTGAACTTGGCCAGCAAGAAATCAGAGGGACGTTTCAAGGAAAATGAAGAAGGTAAAATAGTTCTGTCACAGGTTGGATTCCCTTGGAATACATCTTGAAGATGGAGTCAAGCAACAAAGATGTTTGTTAGAAACTGCTATTGGCATCAACTAGTATGTGTGTTGAGGGGACAGAAGTGAAATAAAATTGGAGAAAGGGAGATGTTGAGCTGTGATGCAGTCCCAAAAAGATCTCAGTCAACCCTATGGGAACACTAAAGCTGAGAAGACCCTTCATTTTGACTTAGGGCAAATGGGTCAGGCCTTTATATCCGTATTGTTCAGTCCTTGGAAATTGATTAGCCTTGGAGGGAGTCATGACCTTGGGAGAGGCAGTGTTCTTCAAGTGAGGAAGCACTGAGAGAAGACCGGCAGCTGAATGCCATCTTTCCACAGGACTGTAACCGGGGGAATAATCCCTGGCTGGTGTCTGACAGTATTCATCACAAGTACATTTGATGATGTTTGGGTATGCGGAAATGAAGAAGAAAAAAGAGGCAAAATAATGGTACTGAGCAACCCTAAGAAGGTGATACTGTTAACCTAAAGTGGGAAAAGCAAGAGAGAAAAAACATCAGTTAAAGTTTTAGATCAACATTACCTCTTTTTGCCAACACATTTCAGACGTATTGAATAAGGTGATGCAGAAAGGAAAACATAGACTCTAATTTCACAAGTATAGCAGTATTGTAATGACAGAAAGAAACCAAAAAAGCAAGCAAAAATACTAGGCGTGAAGTCTATTTTTCTTTAGGCCGTGGCAGAAATAATATGTTAATGATACTGTGCTTTAATACATGATGATATACTCTGACACCAGAGGCTTGGTTACAAAAACTAAAACAAAATATATGATAGAAGTTAAGATTTTTTCTAAGTAGTCATAAAGTGCTTTGGATACAGCGCTTTGTCTGGATATAAATTACAATTTAAAAAGATAACTTTACTGTCCATTATTACAGGACTGGTGTGTAACAAATTGCAGAAAAGTAATACTATGCAAATTCATTTCCATTTTTCTTAGGATGAAGTTTGTTTTGCAAAAGACTATTCTTTAGGTGAAGATACTTTGGCCTAGGTGGTTAACTGGTACTTTAGTACCAGCAATCCTTACATTTATTCTGATTCCAATAACATGATTCATAAACATAATTTAGAAATGGCTACAAGACATACATGTTCTTAATATAGAGACAAATTACTACTAATTCAATATTAAGAAAAGGAATGCAAGCATGTAAGAATTAAAGACTGTAAAATGGTACAGCCTGCACATCATTTTTCTAATAATTTGTTCTAGTTGCTCTATAATAATTTATGTAGAATCCATATTGTTGAAGTGTTTGAAAGTTTTAAATTCCTTATGAGGATGCCACACTAATAAGCTCGATGCCCTCCTGCGTCTACTATAAGGGCATAATATACCTTAGAAAGAAAAGTTTAATAACAAAAATTGGATAAATATCTAAACTTTTTGGAATACCTCCAGAACCACTTTCCTGTGTTATCAGTTACATAATTCCAGACCACAGTGGGAACAGTGCAGAAGTTCTGAACCTATTTTCTGACACAGACCCCTTTGGTAGTCCAAAAATATACATTTATCAGAATATAAATGATTTTTATATGGCAACAGAAACCAATAATTTTGAAATAGTGCTATCAAAATAAAAATGAAATACATTTATGATATAAGAATGTAAGCCCTCCTTAACATAGTGAACAAAAAATACAATGAAAAGACTCATAATTTCAATAATTTTGAAGCACTGTTGCTTATTTCAAGATATTTGACAGTGATTTAGAAATACCTGGATGTTTGCTGGTGACATATGCATATGTACTTACCACTGTTGAAATTGATCACCCACATTCATATCTGAAGGAAATGGCACATTTCACTCAGGATTTAAGGCAAACACAAATGTCATTATTATTCCATCCAGTTCTTTAGCCTTCTCCAGTAACCTAAACTCTCTACAGAGGTCTTTGAGGGATCATGGATACTATGTAAGAAACCCTAAGCCACCATATCCATGGTTAGTTTGGTCTTGCAAGCCACTTCAGTGGGCCCTCTGTACAGTTCACTTCAATGAAATCCTTCCCCTGAGGGGATTCCTTTGAAATAAGTGACGCCAAATGGTGAAGGAATATAAATGTCAGAACAAGAAGCTTAGATTTTAATAATTAATCCACAGACAGTTTTCAGCCTTTGATACTTTTCTAACATCATGCTAGAGTAATTCAAGCAGTGGTTGAGACTTACACTCTGTTGGTGATGAGTAGAATGGCTTGAAGCAGAGGCAGGAGTTGAGAAAAGTATGGGGAGACAGTATGAGTTGAATTGGGATATTAATGCCATTATTTTGTCTGAAGAGTAAAGAGTGAAGTGATAGGCAGTGTCACGAATTACCAGAACTTGAGGAATGTGGAATTTGGATGATAGAGAGTCAAAGTCTCCCGGATAGTTCCAAACCTAATAAATATGAAAATTGTTACACTACACCCAGAAGCAAGGAAATGAAAAAGAAAAACATAGCAGGGGAGGGCTATTATGTCTTTGATTTGCAATGTTCCCCATTTGATATACTGGCTGAGAAAATGTCCTATAGGTGTTTGTTAATCTTAAACTAAAACTCTGGTGGGAGACAGAGCTGGAGATCTCAGCTACAGGGGACAAGGAGCTATTTGGATTTGGGAGAATGGTAAAACATCTGAGGGACAATGTGCAGAATAAGACAGGAACAAAGAGTTACAAACAAAACTTAGGAGTGCTACCTGGATGTGGGGACAAAGAAGCTGTGAAAAAAGACCTCAGAACACAGGAGACAAAACATAAGAGAGAGAACGTTCACATAAATTAAGCCACAAACAAGGAAATTAATCCCTTTCCATTTATATGCTTGTTTTCTTTGACTTTATTTTCATCATTGTATATGGTAAAAAGTCTACATGATTTTTGCTATTTTATATATTTAATGCTTTCATTAAATTATTCCATACGCTCACTGATTTTTTCTCACCTTTGCTGTCAAATTTCAGAATGTCTTTGTTTTCTTTACTAAGGATGTTCTTTAAATATGCTTTTAGTGAGGATATATTGGTTGCATACTCTCTCCATTTTCTTTTTTTGGCACCTTTAATTTTTATTTACTTTTCAATTAAAATCGTAACTATATACATCTATGGGGTACAATGTGATGACTTGATATACAATGTGGAACGCTTAAATAAAACCAATTAATGTAACCATCACCTGACTTATTTTTTGTGATAAGACATTTATAGTTTGCTCTTACTTACTTTGAAATATTATGCCCTTGCATTGCGCACATTAGGTGAGATCCCACCAAATGCCCTCCCTCCTTCTACCAGTCACCCTCCCCCTTCCCCTCTCTCATTCCCTCCTCTCTCCTCCTCCTTGCTAGACTATATTTGTGTTTTATCATTTGTATGAGTGTGTGAGTGTTTACATATTGGTTTCATAATAGTATTGAGTACATTGGATACTTTTTCTTCCTGTTCTTGAGATACTTTACTAAGAAGAATGTGTTCCAACTCTATTTAGGTAAGTATAAAAGATATAAGTCTCCATGTTTTATGGCTGAATAGTATTCTGTGGTATATATATGCCACAATTTGTTAATCCATTCATGGGTTGAAGGGCATTTGGGTTGTTTCCACAGCTTGGAATTATGAATTTGGATGCAATAAATATTCTGGTACAATTGTCTCTGTGGTAAAGTGATTTCTGTTCCTTTGACCAGATACCCAGTAATGGGATTGCAGGATCAAGTGGAAGGTCAACTTTTAGTTCTTTGAGGATTCTCCATACTACTTTCCATAAAGGTTGTATTAGTTTGCAGTCACACCAGCTATGTAGAAGTGTTCCCTTCTCTCCACATCCGCACCAGCATCTGCAGTTTGGGGACTTTGTGATGTGGGCTAATCTTACTAGAGTTAAGTGGTAGCTCAGAGTGGTTAGGATTTGCATTTCTCTGATGAACTCTCTTCATTTTAATTTGTCTGAAAATATTTTTATCTTGTCCTTGCTTTGAAATGTATTTTTATTTGGTATAGAATTTTAAATTGATAATTTATCTTTGGTAGTATTATTCCACTGCTTTTTAGTTCACATTGTTGCTTTTGAGTTATTAGAGTTCAATACAACTATTCTTTCTTTCCCTAAATTATTTATAGTTGCTTTGAATATATTTCCTTTGATTTTGGTGTTTTGCAGTTTCACTCAACCTTTGCCTCAAAAACACACCTGCACAAACACACACACACACACATGTGCATACAAGTGGGATGAATTGAGCTTCTGAATCTCAGAACTGGTGTCCTTCACTGTTTATGGAGATTTCTCAGGTGTTATCTTTAGAGATATTAACTATCAGTCCTCCATTCTCCTATTCTCTCTTTTGGA
Source organism: Perodicticus potto (assembly GCA_963574655.1). Lineage (NCBI taxonomy): Eukaryota > Metazoa > Chordata > Mammalia > Primates > Lorisidae > Perodicticus > Perodicticus potto. The sequence goes on along the minus strand of CAUYRH010103144.1, from coordinate 11,779 downwards.
ATGTTGATTACATATATTTGAATCATTTAAATCTATTTCTTGTCTTTTATCTTTCTTTCATATTTATTAATTTCTGTGCCTTTGTGTTGAACTATGATTAATTTTTTCAAATTTTCATTTTTATAACTAAGTCTCTCTTCTATAGTCTTTGACTTGTCGATTAACTACGTCATTTCTTTTTTAATTTTTATTATTAAATTTGTCATTATTAGAAATTCTCATATATGATTCTTTCCAGGGAAGATTTATGGTTGTACTGGCAGGGCTGTGAGCAGCACTTTCAACTAAATAATCAATGTAGGTTTTTGAAGCCCGAAGTAATAATATCAATTGTGGGTTCAGACTCACATGCGTATGTGTGTTTTCACCTTACTTCTGTCTCATAATTCCTACTCGTAGTCCTCAAAAATCAACCTTCAGTCCAGGCCTCCACACACTAGCAGATATACCAGACAAAAAACATCACCTGTAGTATTACCTGACTACTATGGATTCACCCTTTTGTAGTTTCCCACATTTAGAAAGAGTGTGTGTGTTGAATCTAAAATATTCAGATAAAGTTTACTTCATTAAGAACTTCTATTGTTGATTTTTTAACTTAAATGTAAAATTTCATAATTATCTGTTATGAGCTTCTTCTTCTAAATAACACTGCAAATTTTTAATCATTGAATTATTCTTTTTATTCACAGTAACATTTTATTTGTGATTACTCTTCCCACAAATTACACAAACCCAAAAGGGCTTATCAGCAAATAGAATATCATTCTGCTGCTTCTAATATTGCTGGAAGTGGAACAGGGAAACTGTGTAAGTATCATTTACTAAATCATGCGTTCTTTAAATGTGTGAAAAAAATCCAGGTTATAATAAGTTATTTATTTATTTATTTATTTATTTATTTATTTTTGCAGTTTTTGGCCGGGGTTTGGATTTGAACCCACCACCTCCGGCATATGGGGCTGGTGCCCTACTCCTTTGAGCCACAGGTGCCACCCTTAATCCAGGTTATAATAATGTAATATGCTGTTCATGGCCTGGTGGCCTAAAATCATCTCTAAAGATCATATAACAAGAACGTTTTCATATACATGTATTACAATGGCCAGTTATTAGATGTTGCAGAGCACTACGTGGACTCAACTTAATGCAGTTACCAAGGTGTTTTAATTCCATCTACTCAACATTAGAAAACCACATACTGGGAACCCACATTTAGGGTGGTTTTCATTCATCTTAGTAACTTTTTTTTTTTTTTGAGACAGAGTCTCTCTTTGTCACCCTTGGTAGAGTGCTGTGGCATCACAGCTCATAGCAACCTCCAACTCTTGGGCTTAAGTAATTCTTTTGCTTCAGCCTCTCAAGTAGCTGGGACTACAGGTGCCCACCACAACGCCTGGCTATTTTTTGGTTGTAGTTGCCACTGTTGTTTGGCAGGCCAGGCTGGATTCAAACCCGCCACCTCCAATGTATGTGACTGGCATCCTAGCCGCTAAGCTACAGGTGCCAAACCCATATTAGTAACTTTAATCCCTATCGTGAATATTCAGAATATGTCTGACAGTCACTTGTTATACATGACCCTTAATGGTAACAAATAGTCACGTAAGCCCATTGCTCCAAAAGTCAAGAAACAGTGATCGATTTTAATAGATTCAACAAACACCTTGTATTTTTGTTCAATAACAGCTGTAAGTGCTTTTTGACTTGCTGAAAGTGATTGTATTCATTTATTTCAGGACAACTGTGAATTATAGCTACGACACATTTCTAAACATTTGCAATTCAAAAGTTAGTACACTGGAAGGAGAGAGATCTATTATGACATTGGCACAGGAAAGCCTCATCCAAACAATCGGCAAACAAGCTTTTATTCAGCTTTAGTAAAGACTCAACATCAGAAAACTTCTGTTTAATGTCTAAATAAAATGTTTAATGTGAGCACAATAAACTTGTTCTTATGTTAGGCCTACATTAAAGCAAGATAAAAATAGTTTTTATGGTCATCATCTGCCACTCTCTGAAATCATACACTTTTCAGAATAATATTTGTTGCTAGTTGCCATCTTTAAAATGACAAATTTAGTTCAAAATGTGATTTCTGATATCATGTGTTATGAGAAGCCCTGCTTGTTCCACGCATTTTTAAAAGGGCATGCCAAGCAAATGTAGTGCTATTTAGCTTTGCATTTTCATTCAACGTTGGGCAAAATATTTATGTTATCTACTACAATATAATGGCAAATTTACACTACTGTCTCATAGTTTTCAATTCCCTATTTAACTGTTATTATACTACAAAGAAAGATTTTCAGAAGCCAAACAATTTGGTTTCCAATGGTCTTTAAAATATCCCTCAGAAATAATTTAAGGTAAAGCCAAAGTTATATATTTTAATTGATTTTTAGCATTAGTCTTTTTATTAAGGCAATAGCCTGAAAACATAATAGTTGCCTTGGGAAGGAAGTTTTATTATTTGTAAACACAATGCATTTATAAGAAGCTAATTTCATTTCTACTTCCATAAAATAAATGTTAAATATTATTTTTTAAACTATCAAGAAATTCTTTCCAACTTTACTGAGATATGATTGAAAAAAAATTGTATATATTGGGTGGCGCCTGTGGCTCAGTGGGCTAGGGCGCCGGCCCCATATACCGAGGATGGAGGGTTCAAACCCTGCCTCGGGCCAAACTGCAACCAAAAAAAAAAATTGTATATATTAGGGTAGAAATACAATCTTTGATATATATGTAGATAGATTATAAAATAATTATCACAATCAAGCTAATTAACATATCCGTCATTATCTTACATAGTTACTATTTTATGTATGCATTTCTTTTTAATGGGAGCACTTTGAGATTTCTCCTTCTTCTCCAGTATGTATGAGCCAAGCTACTTTTGATTTTTGTGATTCCAATGATACCCAGCTATTTCAAGATTTTGAACAATAACACTGCAACAGGCTCAGCGCCTGTGGCTCAACAGGCTAAGGCGCCAGCCACATACACCTGAGCTGACGGGTTCAAGTCCAGCCTGGGCCGCCAAACAACAATGACGGCTGTAACCAAAAAATGGCCGGGTGTTGTGGCGGGCACCTGTGGTCCCAGCTACTTGGGAGGCGGAGGCAGGAGACTCACTTGAGCCCAGGAATTGGAGGTTGCTGTGAACTGTGGTGGAACAGCACTCTATCCAGGGTGACAGCTTGAGGCTCTGTCTCAAGATAAATAAATAAACAAATAAATAACATTGCAACAGCTGAGAATCATTTTTCATAAAATCTTTTTCTTTTTATACAGAGGCTTGCTCTGTTGCACTGGCTAGAGTGCAGTGGCATCACCATAACTAACAGCAACCTCAAACTCCTGGCTCAAGCAGTCCTCTTCCCTCAGCCTCCTGAATAGCTGGGACTATAGGTGCCTGCCAGGCATTGGCCTGACTAATTTTTCTTTTTTTAGTAGAGATGAGATTTTGCTCTTGCTCAGGCTGGTCTCAAACTCCTGACTTCAAGAAATCCACTTCCTTTGGCCTCTTAGGGTGCTAGGATTATAAATGTGAGCCACCACACCTGGCTCATTTTTCATAAAAATCTAATTTTAGTTTGTTTTAAGTATCATAGGAATATATAATATTTTATATTTAAAAGTATGGGTCTTAAAAAGTCAAAGGCTATCAACATACAATGGCACCTTAAAATCCCATGTTACCTGTAAAACAGACTCTAAATCTCTTCCTGGGTTTGGGACCTTGAGCAGTTATTTAAACCCTCTGATCCTCAATTTCCTTATCCATGGAATTCTTTCATATTGTTATCAGCTATTCATATCATAATGTTATCAGTTGTTATGCCATCAAGGGATGATGGTTCTGTGATACCTCTAATAAAACACACAGAAGGTATTATTTAAATGTTAGCTCTTCTCATTATTTAATTGAACAAATATGACTTCAACTCTCAATTGTGTCATTCTCTGGTTGTGTGACCTTGAGTAATTTACTTAACCTCACTAATGTTAGATTTCTTATTTATGAAATATAGATAATGGTGGCTGAGCGCAGTGGCTCATGCCTGGAATCCCAGCTCTTGGGAGGCCTACGCAGATAGATCACCTGAGCTCACAGTTTCTAGACCAACCTGAGCTAGAGCAAGGCCCTGTCTCTAAAGATAGCTGGGCATTGTGGCGGTCAACTGTAGTCCCAGCTAATTGGGAGGCTGATGCAAGAGAATAGCTTGAACCCAAGAGTTTGAGGTTACTGTGAGCTATGATGCCACGGCACTCTACCAAGGGTGACCAAGTGAGACTCAAATATATATATATATATATATATATATATACACACACACAGAGAGAGAGAGTGTGTAATCTTTCAGAATGGTTATGGATATTAAATGAAAATATATGAAATGAGTTCATCTAGTAGGTGCCAAATTAATGTTTATCACTCTCATTAGAAAAATATACACACATACAGTTAATGTTAGTAGCAATCACTAACGACGAAGCCATGTGTTGTTTAGTAAGTTATTAGAAGACATAACACAACAAAAATCAAAATGATAATCATAAGCAAAATTCTCATGAACTGAAAATACTATACACAGCTTTTTCAAATAGATCAGTGGTACATTTTTATATTTGTATCACATATCTTCTAAACAAACATCCAAATAGATTTTCTCTAAGACCTGCTTGATTTAGAGATTAATATGTAATGTTAATTAACACACTGTTTGCAGGCAAAGGATGTCCCAACATGATTTTTCATGTAAGTGCTCTATGGAGCATGAATTCAGGTTGCTTTAGAAAGAAGGCTGTAATGTCTGATGAATCCACCCTTGATATTCTGGTTGAAGTCTGTAAATGTAGAATTACCAGGATATATTTTGCATGTATACTAAGAAGATAAAACTCTTCAAGTGTCTGTGTGGGGGGTATGTGTCTTGCTTGGCCAATTAAAAATAATTTGAATATGTTGTGAGGGGTTTCTTACAGTCAAATAAAAATGCTATTTGGTAGGATTTCTCTCATATAAGACATTTAGATAGTAATTTCATACAGAGGTTTACTATAAACTATTTCATTCAAATATCATAATTTTTTTAGAAATTTTTCAAATTCAAATGCTCCAGAAATACTTCCCTAAAATATGAAGAATAAAACATAGTCTATTAAAAATAATAGGGTTAGAAAATCCTCCAGCGATTATGAGAATTTAAAATTAAAGGATTTACATGAAGACTTTGAAAGCCACCTTTGCAGTACAGTGTATCCAGACAGATTATCACTATTTGCCTTTGACACCAGTGAAACATACTTGACTAAAACATACTTGACAAAATGAAGACGAGATGTTGATACATGAAAAGAGATAGATTGATGATAGATAATAGATAATTAAATTTCATCTAAGTGTTTACATATGGAGGCTTCATTAATTATCTTGGACAAGGGATTGCCACTGCTTGAAAAAACATCTGTAAGTGGCTGTGAGCTCTACTTACACATCCTGTTGGCACAGTAATTCCAATGTTGGGTGATAGTTTCCAACTACTATTAATCATTATCCTGCTGAGAAATGCTTCCCCAGGAATGGTTCGTTTAATCTCTGAACCATGCAGTGATTTGTAGCAGAGTTATAGAGTTAAAAATTGACATAAAATATCCTGTATATATTTTAAGTAAAAAAGTTGAAAAGTTTTAAGATTACTATAGCCTCACACAACCACCGAAACAGTCACTCCACAAAGTATCCCCATGTCCATTTGTAAATCATTCCCTCTCACCTTTCTTCATGTCCAATCTATCCTTTCCCTAAGCAACCAATGGTCTATTTTCTACTGCTACAATTAAGTCTACATTTTCTCACATGTTACATAAGGTTAAAACATACAGAGTGCACCCTTTAGGGCCTAGCTTATTTTATTCGACATAATTATGTTGGAGGTCTGTCACGTGTTGCATATACCATAGTTCGTTGCTTTCATGGTTGAATGGAATTTTATGGCATTGATATACCAAATTTTGCCCATTGGATCTACCTGTTGATAAGACATTTTGATTGTTTCCAAATTTTGGCAATTACAAATAAAGTTGGCGTGTATATCTGACTATGAACACACAAATCTTGGTACAGACATATTCTTTCATTTCACTTGGGTAAAAAATTATGAATGGAATGAGAATGACATATGGTATGCCTATGTTTAACTTTTAAAGAAACTGCCAGGCAATTTTCCAGAGTAGTTCTATTTTTCATTCCCATCAACAGTGCTTGAGAGTTCCATTTTCTTTATAGCCTAAAAAAAATGTGATCAGTCACTTTAATTTTAACCATTTGAATAGGTGCCTGGTAGTACTATGTAGTGGTTTTAATCTGCATTTTCCTAATGAAATGATGTTGAGCATCTTTTGATGTGCTTATATGTTATTCATAGATATTGTTTGGCAAAATGTCTACTCAAATATTTTGTCCATTTTTAATTATTTGTTTTCCTATTGTTGAGTTTTGAGATTTCTTTATATATCTAAGTCATAAGTTTTTTATCTGATACATGTTTTGCAATTATTTTTCCCAGTTCATGGCAAGTCTTTTAATTTTTTGAATGGTGGTTTCTGAAGAGAAGTTTTTAATTTTTATGAAGTCCAATTTACCTTTGTTTTTTCTTTATGGAACAGGAAGAAGCCTGTGGTTTTAATGGGGACCTGAACTATTACCACTTTGACACTTTGCCATGGTAATATAAGCTTATGCTTTTATTCCTAAAGATAAAAGATTACTATTCTTTCCAACATAGCTCTGAATCCTGTAGATTTTAATAATTCTCTCTTGTGCTCATGTTAACAATGTGGTATAGAAGGAACAGCTGGTATAATCAGTACAGTTTAGAAAAAGAGAAAAAGAAGAAAATTAACCTACAGAGCTGGAATTGCAGCTGCCAAACTTAGGCAATGGGATTCTAGACAGCCAAGCACCTGATGTGCCTCTAAGGATGTTGACAAAGGCCCCATGAGGTTCTGTCCTTGTGAGACAGCTATATTAGACCAATTTAGTTTTGGTTTGTTAATTGATTTTTACCACAGAATGCCTACTGAACACTATCCTTATGAAATGCAATTTGCAGCATACAGGTCTTGTTCAGGGGTGGTCAGAATACCAAAAATATAATTTCAAGACTAGAATTTTTTTCAAAGAAGTTATAAGCCCAAAACTAGTGGGAGACAAGTGCAGCATCACACACAATAAAGGCAGATGTGGCCACAACACTAGACTAGCTATCTTGTTCACCATCAGCGATGCCATTTCCTCTCCTTCAAGTTATGTGTTGATCCTCTAGTGCAGGGGAGATAAAATGAAAGAAAATGAGTTAGAAATTTATATAGATATATCTATATATCTCTCCCTATATAGAAATATATATTTTGAGACTGAGTCTCACTATGTCACCGTTGGTAGAGTGTCGTGGCGTCACACCTCACAGCAACCTCCAACTCTTGGGCTTAAATGATTCTCTTGCCTCAACCTCCCCAGTAGCTGGGACTACAGGTGCCTGCCACAACACCCCACTATTTTTGTTGTCGTTGCAGTTGTCATTGTTGTTTACCTGGCCTGGGTTGGGCTCGAACCCGCCACCCTCAGTATATGTGGCTGGCGCCATAACCACTGTGCTACGGGTGCCGAGCCAGAAATATGTTTTAAATATAGAGAAAAGGAGAAGAGGGAAAAACAGGAAAGCAGGAAAATGATGAGTTGGGAGCATTAGAGAGGATTAGGCAAATCCTATAAGCTTTTGTCTTTAGTTTCACTACTCAGATTTTAGAGAGTAGCATGATATTAGAGAAACAAAATGTTTTAAAAATTCAGTTGATCCCATGTAATATAATATGTGTAAAGCAAATACTCATCCAAAAAAAAAAAAAAAAAAACTTGGCAGAATTAATGTGCCTTGAAGAAATTCAGAAGCTGATGCAATCCTAGCCCTACAGAGATTTTCCTTAACTGCATTGCTCCTTAGCACTAGGGAGCAATGAAGCATTAAGCCAGTGGAGATAGCAGGGTGGGTGTCAATGGACGAATTGCAAAGACAGTAAAGACTTTACCAGACTTTCGGTTTCCAAGGAAACTGGCTTTTGAAGGTTTTCTTTTTTCTTTTCTTTCTTTCTTTCTTTCTTTTTTTTTTTTTTTGCAGTTTTTCGCCAGGGCTGGGCTTAAACCCGCCACCTCCGGCATATGGGGCCGGCGCCCCACTCCTTTGAGCCACAGGCGTTGCCCTGAAGGTTTTCTAAAGGATGAAATAGTTGAGGTGACCAAAGAGAACTCTTTGAGTGATTTGGCTATTTTTTCTCATCAAACGCCTATTTTATTCTTCAGTAGATATAGTACTATTTAAACATTACATGCCACAGAAAAACATATGCTTTGCCACTTACTGTGTGATCTGGGTTAAATTGCCCAATCCCCTCTAAGCCTGAGATTGTTCACTTTTAAAATGAATCTGATGAGTAATTACTCATGTTTGTTGCAAGGGTTAAATAAGATGATGAACAGAAAGCATTTAGCATATGCCTAGCACAGAGCAACAATTCAATACATTTTTCCATTTTTTTAATAGAAAAACCATTAATACAAAATTACATTTCTCAGCCTTTAAGCCCAAATCTTGATTTTATAGGATAACAGAAAATTAGAAAAAAAATTCTGACTTTAAAAAATGACTTTTTTACTAATGAACTTTTGTTTTTCTGATTTAAAAAATTTATGTCTGGGTGGTGCCTGTGGCTCAGTGAGTAGGGCGCCGGCCCCATATACCGAGGGTGGCGGGTTCAAACCCGGCCCCGGCCGAAATGCATCAAAAATTAGCCGGGTGCTGTGGCGGGCACCTGTAGTTCCAGCTACCTGGGAGGCTGAGGCAAGAGAATCGCCTAAGCCCAAGAGCTGGAGGTTGTTGTGAGCTGTGACTCAACAGCACTCTACCAAGGGCGATAGAGTGAGACTCTGTCTCTACAAAAAAAAAAAAAAAAAAATTTATGTCTTTAAAAAATAACAAAGCATTTATTTATTTTTATTTTTTATTTTTCTTATTAAGTCATTTGTACATAGATCATACATATATTTATGCCATTATAGGATTCAATGAGTTGATTATTGGTACAAACTGGAGTTCTTACATGCTACTAATCAACATAGCTTTCACTTCTTTTACCCAATTACAGCGTTAAGACATTTGTATTCTACACTTGATAGATCCAACTTGTACTTGAATTATGCTCCATAGGTGTGATCCCCCTATTAACCCTCCCTCTATCACTCCACCCCTCTCCCTTCCTCTCTCCCTCCCCTTCCCTCCTTCATCCTAGGCTATAGTTGTGTTTCATTTTTCATATGTAAGTGTGAGTGATTATAAATTGGTTTCATAGTAGTGCTGAGTATTTTTTTGGATATATATTTTTTCCATTCCTGAGATACTTTACTGAGAAGAATATTTTCCAGCTCCTGGATGTGGAGAAAAGGGAACACTTCTGCACTGCTGTTGGGAATGCAAACTAGTACATTCCTTTTGGAGGGAAGAGTGGAGAACACTCAGGGATCTAAATGTAGACCTACCGTTTGATCCTGCAATTCCTCTTTTAAGTGTATATCCAAAGGACCAAAAATCACTGACGATAAAAATATTTGCACCAGATTGTTCATTGCAGCTCAATTCATAATTGTCAAGTCATGGAAGAAGCCCAAGTGCTCATCAACTCACGAATGGATTAATAAATTGTGGTATATGTATACCAGGGAATACTAAGCAGCATTAAAAAAAATGGAGACTTTACCTCTTTTATGTTTACATGGATGGAGCTGGAAAATAACAAAGCATTTAGCACACAAAAATCTTAATTTGCCAAAATAAAATCTTGTGCTATTAAAAATCTTAATAGCTGGCTCGGCGCCTGTCACTCAAGTGGCTAGGGCACCAGCCACGTACACCAGAGCTAGCAAGTTCGAATAAAGCCTGGGCCTACCAAACAACAATGACAACTACAACCAAAAAATAGCCGGGCATTGTGGCAGGTGCCTGTAGTCCCAGCTACTTGGGAGGCTGAGGCAAGAGAAACGCTTAAGCCCAAGAGTTTGAGGATGTTGTGAGCTATGATGACACATCACTCTACCCAGGGTGAAAGCTTGAAGCTCTGTCTCAAAATAAATAAAGAAATAAATAAAAATAAATGAATATAAAAATCTTAATAGCTATGTTAGATATATTTAGTGCTTCTATTAGATTTTTCCCTAACAATCTCTTCAGATAGTCTGCAAATTTCCTTTAATTAAATTATACTATATTTTGAAGAGGATATTTACTTTCTCTTAATACAATTATGTCTGCTACACAAAAGCCTTTTAAAATCATTCCTGAATTTTCATATTACTCTGGAAAACTCAAGCATCATAGCCAAGCTTTTATTTGTTTGTGTTTCCTTTAGAGCACATTTTAGGAAGATTGAGAAAAGTCATCATATTTACATTACTGTGAAGAAAAATGAATGATAATTTTTAGAATCATTTCTGCCTTGTAATCAGTATCTACCACATTCAGTATGAAGGTTCATTGCAGATAGGTTTCTGAGCTTAACATTACTCTTTATAACAGCTGTACAAGAGGCAAACTGGTGGTCTCTTTTATAACATCTAAAAACCAAAAGTAAAGGTCCAATTGAAAAAAGCAAGTTTTTCAGGTTAATATGAGGGTATAAATGTTTAAGTGACGTTGTTTTCCTTTCTAAATTTCAATCAGTTGATCCCTTCCCCCAGAGGTGTGCTACACATTGTGCACAATAGGTGATCTCCCTCTCCCTGTACTCCTGACTCTCCCCCTCTCCCTTCCTCCTTGCTAGATGATACTTGTGGTTTTTTCTTTTGTGTGAGTGTGTAGATATTTATATATTGGCTTCATATTAGTACTGAGTACATGGCATACTATTTTTTTTCCATTCTTGAGGTACAATCATTTAGAAATAAAATTAAAATGACATTGGTAAGAAAAAAATTTTCACTGTAAACAATCATGTATAAATTAGTGGAATAATTATTACTAAGACATATTCTTTAAATTTTTTTTTAATTAAAACATAAGCTGCTAAATAAACCTATAATTGTTTCCATTTATTTTATTTTCTCTTTTCTTCCACCTAGATGGAATTGGAGTCCATTCTCCTAAGTGAAGTATCACAAGAATGGAAAAACAAAGACCACATATACTCAATACTAAGTTGGACCTGCAATCAACACCTATGAACTCAGAGGGAAGCAAAACTTATTTATGTTTGTCTTCTTTAAAGATAAATGCTTAATTTCATTTCTCATTTAGGTTTACAACATATAGTCTTATATCACATAGGACTTTTGAATTGCTGTACAAATGATTACCCAATTTCTATTTATTAGGGATAATAAAAATGCAATACAGATCAAACAGGTGAATTGGAGAAAGGAATTAACAACTTATTGTATGCCAAGTACAAAATAGACTAGAATGTGTGCATTTAATTCTTATAAGTATACCAGAATGTTGGAGACATTTAATAATGTTCCTTATAATTAAGCCCACACATCTTGTGTGACATATGTAGATTTACCCAAATTTTGATTTTATCTAATTGCTTCTTAATTATCCAAAATTAAGAAAAAAAAATCCTATGTATTACCCTCCGGTGACACCTCACCTATTGTACATATTGCAAGGGTACATGTCAAATATATTAAGAATAGAAATAAGTGAGGTGAAGGCTA
>CAUYRH010103142.1:0-22323 GCA_963574655.1 Perodicticus potto | reverse complement strand
AAGAATGGAAGAAAAAGTATCCAATGTACTCAGCCCTAATATAGAGCTAATTTATAGCTTTCATATGAAGGCTAAAACCCAATTATAGCACAAGAATACAGGGAAAAGGGAAAGGGAGGGGAGGGGAGGGGGGAGGATGGGAGGAGGGAGGGCAATTGGTGGGATCACACATACGGTGCATCTTAGTAGGGTAAAGGTGAAACTTATTAAATGTAGAGTCTCAATGTCTTTATATAGTGATTAAGAAAATGTCATGAAGGCTATCTCTCACAGTACAATCAAAATGTTTCTGATTGTATATGAAGCACATTCTGCCCTATGATTGCACCAATGTACACAATTATGATTTAACAAAATTATTAAAAAAAAAGAAAAAGAAATTTGCATTTCCCAAATTATGCAGCAGAGTCTCTCACTATAATTATTTAGTTATAGTGCCTAACTATATCGTGGGAAACTTTAACACTAGTGATAAAAGTATATACATATAATTAATCTATGCATATATAATTTTTTGCATACATAAGGATACACATGGGTGGAGGAATATATGTATACAGTTGTCCCTCAGTATCTGTGTAAGTTGGTTCCAGAACACCCTGTATCTGCAGATGCTCAAGTCCTTTACATATAATGATATAGTATTTTCATATAAAGTATATATATTCTCCTGTTTATTTAAAATCATCTCTAGATTAATTGTAATGCCTAATATAATGTAAATGATATATAAATATTTAGTTTTTAATTTCAAATTAATATAAGGGTACGAATTTTTAGGTTACTTTGTTCTCTTTTCCAAGGTAAAGTTCAAGAAATAGTTGCACCCTTCATCCAGGGGGCGTGCTGCACACCCTCACGTTGTGCACATTAGGTGAGATCCCACCAATTGCCTTCCCTCCCCTCCCGCTCCTTCCTCTCTCTTCTCCCCTTGCTAGACTATATTGCTGTTTAATTGTGCATGTGGGTAATTGTTTATATATTGGTTTCGTATTAGTATTGAATACTTTGGATATATTTTTTTCCATTCTTGATATACTTACTGAGAAAAACGTGTTTCAACTCCATGCAGGTAAACCTAAATGATGTAAAGTCGTCATCTTTTCCAATGGGTAAATAGTGCTCCATGGTATACATATGCCACAGTTTGTTAAACGTTTCATGAGTTAGAGGGCATTTGGGTTGCTTCCATGACTTAGCAATTATGAATTGAGCTGCAATAAACATTCTGGTGCAAATATCTTCATGGTAAAATGCTGTTTGTTCTTCTGGGTAGGTACCTAGTAATGGAATTGCAGAATCAAATGGAAGGTTGACTTCTAGAACTTTTAGAATTCTTGTTCTTTTCCAAAAAGTTAGTATTAGTTTGCAGTCCCACCAGCAGCATAGAAGTGTTCCCTTCTCTCCACATCCACTATAGTATCTACAGATTTGGGACTTTGTTATGGGGGCTAATCTCACTGGAGTTAGGTGATATTTTGGAGTGGTTTTGATTTGCATTTCTCTGATGATTAAAGACAATAAGCATTTTTTCATTGCCATTCATCTGTCATCGTCAGAGAAGTTCCTGTTCAAGTCTCCTGCCCACTTAAAAATACGGTTGTTTGCTGTTTTCTTGTTGACTGAGTTCTTTGTAGATTCTAGTTATCAGACCTTTTTCAGATTCATAACTTGCAAAAATCTTTTCCCATTCCAAAGCCTGTCTGTTTGCTTTGATTGCGGCACCCTTGGCTGTGCAGAAGCTATTCCAGTTATTTATTTTTGGTGTTGCTGCAATTTCCACGGCAGTCTTCCTCATGAAATATTTTCCCAGGCCAATATTTTCAAGCATTTCCCCCAGCTGTCTTCTAGAGTTTTTATTGTTTTGTGTTTTAAATTTAAATCGTTTATCCAGAGAGAGTCAAATTTTATAAATGGTGAGAGGTGTGGGTCCAGTTTCAGACTTCTACATGGGGCTAACGAGTTCTCCCAGCACCATTTATTAAATAGGGATTTCTTTTCCCCAGAGCATGTTTTTGTTTGGTTTATCAAAAGATCAAATGGTGATTCATTGCTAGAGTCTCTAATCTATTCCATATTTTTGCCCCAGCACGATGCTGCTTTTTATTACTATAGACTTGTAGTATAACTGAAGTCTGATAATGTAATGTGTTCAGATTTGTTTTAATTTCTAAGAATTGTATTGGCTACCTGGGTTTTCTTTGTTCTGGTTCCATATGAAACAAAATACTATTTTTTCAAGTTCCTCAAAGTATGACATCGGTGCTTTGAGGGGGATTACCTGAAATCTGTAGATTTCTTTGGGTAGTATGGCCATTTTAACAATACTGAATCTTTCCAGCCACAGGCATAGTATGTTATTCCATTACTTAAAGTCTTCTGCTATTTCTTTTCTCAGGGTTTTATACTTTTTTAAATAGGGTTCTTTCATGTCCTTGGTTAGATATATTCCCAGTAGTTTCATCTTCTTCCAATTCTGAGTGGAAATGCTTTCAGTTTTACTCCGTTTCCTATGATATTGGCTATGGGTTTGTTGTAAATGGCCTTAATCAGTTTAAGAAATACCCCACTGAAGCCTTCTATTACATGTACATACCATATTTATTTAATTCGTGTTGTTTTATTTTTTCTATTATTTTTATTATTTTTTTCAAATAGTTCTGATTCATGGTTGGTTTAATCCTCAGATGGAAAACATGTGGCTCTGGAGCACCTACATATGTAGGTGTGTGAGAATATATACATATTTTCTTCAAAATACACTCAAAAAATCAGTGTGCATATGTGTGTATACACATGTATTTGGTATATGCACACATATTTACATATGTCATATCTGAGTATTCACACATTTACATATATGTATATACACATGTGTATATAATGATTTCATGACCCATGACCGTATGATTGCTATTTAGAAATATAATTGATTTTTATATATCAATTTTATAGCTGTCAAGTTTTCTAACCCCTTATATTTTAATTATTTTTACTTGTGTAGAATGTAGAAAATAAATAGTTAGGTTTTTTCCTCCTAAACACTTCCCAGGATTTTTGTTTTGTTTTCTTTTGTATTTGTTTCATTTTGGCATTTAGTCATCTGTCTTTATTTATTTATTTACTTATTATTTCAAAATTATTATTGGGGTACAAATAAATTGAAATTTAGAAACATTATGTCTATGGTAAATCAAAATATATAAAGCATATAGGAATAAATCCAACAAAAATGGTTAAGACTTGAATAGAAAAAAATAGTTTTTAGGCCTTAACTAAGGCAAATTTGAAAGAAGAGATATTCAATGTTCATGGTTTAGAAGATTATATTATAAATATTACAATTATCACAAAATTGATCAAATATTCAATATAATCTCACTCACCAGCTCTTTATTCTCTTTTTTATTTAATTTAATTTATAAACTTGAGAAGCTTATTATACATTGTATATTTAAGTGCAAAAGTTCAAGAGTAGACATGATTCATTTGTACAATGGAAGGGAAAATTTTTATATCATATTAGAAAAATAAAAAATTATAGAATTTAGTATATTATGGTATCAATATAAGATAAACATAATAAGAACACAGAATGGAGATCCCCCTAAATCTGTTCATATGCCTTGAGATATCTCATAACCCCTGTGAAAAGAGCCACCTCACAAAATCCCAAACTGTGGATGCTGGCATAAGTGTAGACAGAAGGAAAAACTTACACATTGTTGGTGGGGTTGCAAAATAGTATGGTCTTTTAGAAAAGAAATATGGAGAATCCTAAAAGAAAAAAAGTATATCTTTCATTTGATTCTGCAATCCCATTACTAAGTATCTGTCCAGAATAAATAAAAAAAATTATCATAAAGACATTTACACTCAAGTGTTTATAGCAGCTCAATTAATAATCACAAAGATGTGGAAACAATCCTAGTGCCCATCAACCCAAGGATGGATTAATAAACTGCATATGTATATAGGTGTGTGTGTGTATGGGTGGCCATTAAGTTTATGTGCAATTTTAAATTGCATGCTATTGTAAATGTGTATGAACTTTATGGCCATCCTTTATATCACAATTGATTAATGTGATATATGTGTATATACACATACACACACACACCATGGAGTATTATTCAGACATACAAAAGATTGGGCTTTACATGGCTTGCATTTACCTGATGGAGTTGAAGAACATTATCCTTAGTAAAGTATCTCAAGAATGGAACGCAATTCAATTGCCTTCCATTGCAACAATGGGATATAAACAATATTACGTAATCATATGCACCCTTATATTAATTTGAAATTTAAAGGAAAAAAACAGGTTAAAAAGACACTTGCACCAAATGTTTACAGCAGCACCATCACAAATGCAAAGACTTGGAAACAACTCACCAATACATGAACGAATTGATAAAATGTGGTATATGCATAACATGGAGTACTGCATTAAAAAAAAAATAGTGACCTACTACCTTTTGTAACAAGCTAGATGGAACTGGAGAGCATTCTTTTAAGTATGTCAAGAATAAAAAAAGCAAACACCAAATGTACTCAATACCAAACTGTAACTAGTTGTTCAATAACCTATGTGCACATATGGATGGAAAAGTCAATGTCAATCAAATAGGTTGTGACAGGAGAGGACGTTGGGTAAACTCACACCTTTCAGGTGCAATGCACATATTCTGGGTGAAGAGCACACTTACAACTTTGACTTAAAATGTGCAAAAGCAAATTATGTAACCAAAATAGTGTGTACCCTATAATATTCTGGAAAACAAAAAACTGGATGAATGAGAACAATCACAGAGTCCCATAAAAAACATTAAGGATGCTGTAACAACTGGTTTTTATATTTAAAAGCATTGATGCTTTTGTCTATTTTTCTGTCTGTACCATCATAACAGTATCTGGCCATCTTTACTCTTTTTGTTTCCTGGGAAAGCTAACTGTATGATCTTACACGGGCTTCCATGCCCCCTGGATTTTGGTTAGGTTCAGCCACTGGCAAGTGCCAGCAGGGGATCAAAAGGTAAGAAAAGGAAAAGACCTTTTTTTAATGCCAAAAGCCTATTGTCTTGAAAATATTTGTCTCTGTGACACAGTGTCTGCTAAGTGGCCACTTTTTCTTTACTCAAGTGATTATCAGAGTCCTTCAGATCAGAGGTAGCAAAACTTCATGCAAACTAGTGAAATACATGTACCTAAAGTTTCCTCATTTTTTTCTTTAACTCTATTTACACCTCTGTAAAGAGGCTCTTCATTAAGCCCTTTCCTAAACCCAGAATCTGACTACATGTTTTGGTAGTTGACTGCTGACAGCTTTAAGGCTTGCTGCTCCTTCATTTCTTTGTATCCTGTACCTGGTAAGCCAGTAACAAAGCTGGACCCTTGACTTTTTTCGGTGCTGACAGGAATTAAAGCCATAAAATGCCTGCTAATGTGTGAACAATCTTACTCCAGCCTCATGCCCAACCACAATAAAACCCCTAGTCTCTCCCACTGTCTATTTCAGACTTGTTTGGGAGGTCTGTTCTCCTTTCCCCACAAACCTCATTATATAACTCATATATATGTTGGTATACATATAGCATCATCAAGCTCAAGTTCCAATTAGACCATATTTTGGTTGAGAGATTGACCCTGACTAGGCAAAGTCATCACAATAATTGGCACTACTATAAGGAAGCCTAGATAATGGTCATCAGAGCTTTAATTAATTTGTTTATTTTTCGCTCTTACTTGCTAACTGGCTCTGCTGCCTGATGGCCAGAATGCGCTTTACTACCTGCTGGCTAGCTTGTCCTTTGAACTACACTGCTTTGTGTGGCATTGTTGATTCCTACTGAGCCTCTGTTACAGATTGAGCTGACTTAAGTCAGAAATTTCTATTTTTGGCATTTGGGAACAGATGTATGGAATAAGAAACCCCTTCAAGTAACCATGGGTCGTGTATCTCAGCCCAGACCCATCCATATGTTGTAAAATGAAGCTGTGACTGATACTATGTTCAGGAGAAAGACTGTGATGAATCGATTCTATGTCTTAACTAAGCATTGACCCTTGGTCTATATAGCACTGAAAAGAAAGACCTCCTGTGGGAGATATGAACTCATGAGGTTTTCACTTATGAAAGAGAAGTCATTAGGGAGTTAAGAAAAAAAGAAGAAGAAGAAGAAAGGAGACCAAAGAAGAATAAAGCAGCCATTATGTGGTATACTAAAGTCCACACTTCTAAGAACAGGGGGCTTATCCCGATTCTTAAATATCTCAGCTTCTACTGATGCCATGCTTTTTCTGCAATAAAGATTTTGTTCCTCTCAGTTAAAGAGAAAACCATCCATGGCATCCCTGTGACACAGGAAAAGGGATAATCCAAACCTAATTACACTCTAGGGTATTAAGTTTTTACAAAGTCATCATTTCCAGGGAGGAGTTTGTTATCCTGTTGATATTGAGTTCAATTTCTGGAAGAAGAAATTTATAAATATAAGCATGATAGAGTTCCTTTCTATTCTTAAATTTATCCGTTGACTAAAAATAAACAAATATTTTAAAAATAAAGGAAGGAAGGGAAGGAAGAGAAAACAAAGGAAGGATGAATATTGAGTAAAAGGGGAGAAAACAAGAAAAAACTGAAAGGGAAGTTCACTATATGATCTGACTGGATATCTAGTATTTAATACAAAAAACTATGCAACGGAGATGGTGAAATAAGAGGTCATCCATACATATTAATCCACAACAACAAGAATTATGAACCACCACCCCCCCAAGAAAAAAGTCTCCTTGGGGAAGCTTCAGAATTCAGGGATGAGGCCATGAAACCCCAATAAAGTCTAAAACCAAGGAGTGCCATTTTGAGAGTGCAAACCTGCACACAGATGGCAGATTTATTGATAAATGTAATGGCTCACGCTATTGGTTTTCAGCCTGGAAACAGCTCCATTCACCAAACTGGCTTGGCTCCATCTCCATTTTGTCTTGAAGTGGAAAGTAGTTCATGAAGAATTACGCATTAGTGCCTTGGTGGAGAGGCTCATCTGCCTACTGACGACAGTGTTAGTAGTGGACCTGCAGGTTTCTCTGTGGCTTGACTCCAGCCTTGCTTAGCTGTGGTCCCACTTTAGTGCTGTTTGCCCAAGGATACAGAGAAACACTTGTCCCATTTTTCTGAGGCTCTGTGATGTGGTGAACATTTTTTATCTCACAGTATATCCTGAAGTGTCCCAGTTTCAGCCCTAGCCCCTCTTGCTGCCATTAGAGAACTCTATTGCCTATGCAGAAATCTGGTGGGCTGCCAGAGCAGAATAATGAGTCTTCATCACATGAAAGGTCTGGAAGGGACTCAGCTTCAGTCCTCGTTTCTGAATTCAGGGTACAATACTGTCCCAGATGTACAGGGAAGTGATGGGAGGTGTGCCGGTAAGGGCCACCACCATAGGCTTCTGGGATCAAGTTTCTGACCAATTATCGAAACAGCCCATGTACCTGCCCTGGGTCTTCTCCATGTCTATCTGGCCTGAGGTAACATGACAACCTGGAAGCACTTCCAAGACTCATAGTGCATGTGGGCTTAGGGCACGCTCTAGGCTTAAGAAACACAAGCCTGTCTACACAGAACTTCTGGTCAGGCATGATGAAGGACAGTACCAACAAAATTAGCCTGAGAAGACCGAAATAAAAACTCATTTCTTAAATGTGAAACCATTTGGCATGTGTTCACAAGCATCAAGATCAAGCAAAGAAATATGATCACAAAAGGAAAAAATAAGATGCCAGTGATTCCTAATGAGGAAGATGTATAATCTGTCAGATAAAGAATTCAAAATAACTAAAAAGAAATTAATAAATTTATCAAAAAACCTTAACAGAGGGAATGAAATAATGATAAAGAGTCAAACAGCAGTCCTTCATTTTAACAAATGAAATTTTTAAAATGCTATAAAGAGCATGAACAGCAGAAGTAAAAATCTGTGAATTCAAAGACAGTTTATGTGAAAATATGAAATCAGAAAAAAAAGACGATGAAAAGTAATGGCAAAAACTGCAGTGATTTATGGAATAATACAATAGAAGCAAATGTTTGGGTCATGGGTATTCAAGGGGGTATACAAATATGTAAAGAGACACAAAGTATATTAAAAAAATAAACAAAAATCTTTCCAGATGTAGAGAAATATATGCATATCCAACTACAGGAAGCTCAAATGTCATCACCCAGATTCAATTCAAATAAAAGTACCCAAAATATATTATAATGAAATTGTCAAAGGTCAACAACAAAGAAAAGATCTTAAAAGCAGCAAGAGAAAAGAAGTAACTTGTAATAAACCTTCAATACGCCTAGCAGCAGACTTCTGATCAGAAACCCTAATAAGCCAGGAAAGAGGAGATGATACAGTCAAAGTGAAGAAAGACAAATAGGACCTGCTAACCAAATATTGGAATCAGCAAAACTATCTTTCAGAAATAAAGGAAAGTTAACCTTTCTCAGAGGGGGAAAAAAAAAAAAACCTGAGGGAATTCTTCACCACCTGGACTACTTTAAGATTTGTGAAGAGTTTTTCAAGCTGAAAGAAAAGTATGCTAATGAATAACTCAAAAACATGTGAAGTTGTAAAACTCACTGATAAAAGTAAATATACACAAAATTTCAGAATACTCTACTAAGGTAATGGGGGGGCACAAGCTACTTCTATGCTTAGTATTATGGGTCAACGATAAAGTATTAAAAATAACACTTACTAAAATAAAGTTTTAAAAGATAAGCAGTGTAAAAAAGATACGAATTGTTAGATCAGTAATTCAAAATGGTGAGGAAGTGTAGGGAGTTTAAGGGTTTTGTTTGATTTTTTTTTTAAATGTCCATTTTTCATTTTTTTAACAAGTGAACAGTTTATTAAGAATTCAACAAAGGTATAATGTGATACAGTACAAGCAAGACACTCAAGATAGCTAAAATAGTACTACTCACACAAAAACTTAAATTTCACCTCAAAAAAAAATCACAAGACAAAAGAGAAAGCAATTTCACCGTTATAAAATAAGATATTTCATGCAAAGTATTAACTCTGCCCCCCCAAAGCCCAACCTCCCAACAAACAAAAAACTATCTGGGAATACTGCTATGCTAACATATTAACCACAGTATAATCATCCATAGGAAAACAGTAGTTAAGCAATGAATTAAATGAAATAACAAAGTTCAAACTATCATAAACTCATATACCACAATGATTTTACAAGACAAGCAATTCCAGAAATCTTATAAACAATAAAAAAAGAAATATTTCAATCTCATTCTACTTGATCTGGATACACCTGGTATTGAAATTGGAGAAAATATATTGTTATAAAGGGAAATTACAAACATGTTTCACTTATAAATGAGGATGCAATATCCTTAACAACATATCGACAAGTTGAATTACAAAACTAATGTTTAAGTAATGTACTTTGGTCAAAATTGAATCTAATTTATATGAAAGTTAGTCATTATTTTCTTTTCTGCTCTGATTTTTATTCTTTTCTTCCATTGATTTTGAGTTTGATTTCCTCTTGTATCTCTAGTTTTTTGAGAAGCATCATTAGGCTGTTCATTCAAAACTTTTTTACTTTTTGATGTAGGGTCTTATTGCTATAAAATTTTCTCTTATTACTGCTTTTGCTGTGTTACACAGGTTTTGATGTGTTGTGCTATCATATTCATTTGTTACAAGAACTTTTTACATGTTCTTCTTAATCTCTTAATTGACCTATTAATCATTGATATTATTTAATATCCATGTGTTTGTATATTTCCAGTGTTCCTCTTGTTGTTGATTTTTAGTTTTATTTCTTTGTGTTCAGAGAAAACACTTGGCATGATTTCAGTATTTTTGAATTTTTTTAAGACTTGTTTTATGGCCTACCATACAGTCTATTTTTGAAAATAATCCATGAGTGGAGGTAAAGAATGTGTATTCTGCACCTGTTGGATGAAACTTTCTGTAAATGTCTGTTAAGTTTATTTGGTCTACAGTGCAGATTAAGCTCATTGTTTCTTTGTTTATTTTCTGTCTGCATGATCTGTCCAATGCTGGTAGTGTAACACTGAGGTCCGCAGTGGTTATCATAAGTAGGTTATCAGACGTAGAGACCCTATCTCTCTTTAGCTCTGATAATATTTGCATTATATACCTGGGTGCTCCAATGTTTCCCATGTGTATGTATTTAGAATTGTTGCTTCTAACTGAATATTACTTCTCTTGCTGAATTGATTCCTTTATCATTATATAATGATCTTTGTTTCTTTTTAAAGTTCTACTTTGAAATCTTTATTATCTGATAGACATACAGCTACTTCTAATCATTTTGGTTTTCATTTACATGAAATATCTTTTTAGTCTATGTTTGTCTTTATAGGTGAAGTAGTTTTCTTGCAGACAACATATAGTTGGCTTTTGTTTTATTATCCATTCAACCACTCTATGTCTTTTGATTGAAGTGTCTAGTCTATTCACATTCAACGTTATTACTGATAGGTAAGGACTTACTCCTGCCATGTTGTTATTTGATTTTGTGTTGTTTTATAGTCTTTCCTTCCTTCTTTCATTCTTTCTAGTCTTCCCTTTGTTAAAATTATTTTCTCTATTAGTGGGTTTTAATTTCATGCTTTTTATTTTTTGTGTATCTGTTGTAGGTTTTTAAATTTGAGATTACCAGGAGACTTGCAAAAAACATGTTATAACAAACTATTTTAAACAAATGACAACTCTGCTTACAAGCAAACAAATAAAAAGCAAGCAAAGAGAAATCTAACAGAAATTCTACCTTTCAATTCCATTCCCCCTGGTTTTTAACTTTTTGTTTTTTTTCTATTCATATCCTTTTATACTATTTATCTCTCAGAAAGGTATTGTAGTTATTTTTGATACTTTTGCCTTTTGGTCTTCTTACTCAAGATATAAGTGTTTTATACACTGAAATTATAGCAATGGAGTATTCTATATTGTGTATTTTCTGTTACCAGTGAGTTACACACCTTCAGAGGATGTATCATTCATGAATGTCCTTTTCTTTCAGAATGAAGCATTCATTTTAGCATTTCTTATAGGCTATGTCTAGTATTGGTGAAATCCTTCAGCTTATGTTGTCTGGGAAAGTCTTCATTTTTCCTTTATGTTTTAAAGAAAATTTTGAAGGATATAATAATCTAGTGTTAAGGTTTTTTCCTTGAGCACTTTGAATATGTCATGATGCTCTCTTCTGGCCTGTGAGATTCCCACTGGGAAGTCTGCTGCCAGACGTGTTGGAGCTCCTTTTTGTGTTATATTTTTCTTTTTTCTTGTTCCCTGAGGACCTTTCTTTTATCTGTGACTTTTGGGAGCTCAACTGTTAAATGATTTGAGGTATCTTTGTTTGGTGTTTTCTGACCTTCTTGTACCTGAATATTGATATCTTTCTCCAGGTTTGAAAAGTTTTATGTTATTATTTCTTTGAATATGTCCACATAAACTTTCTACCCCAATCTCTCACTCTATTTCCATTTTAAGGGTGATAACTTAGATTTGCCCTTTTGAGGCTATTTTCTAGATACAGTAGGCATGCTTTATTCTCTTTTATTCTCTTTCCTTTTTTGTCTTCTGGCTGTGTATTTTCAAATAGCTTTTCTTCAAGATCAGTAATTCTTTTTTCTGCTTGGTCAGTTCTGCCATTAAGAGACTCATGTATTTCTCAGTTTCTCCATTGAATTCCCAAGCTAAAGAATGTCCACTTTATTTATTTTTTATTTTCTCAAGCTCTTTGCTAAGTTTCTCTGATACATTTCTGAATTCCTTCTCTGTATTATCTTAAAGTTTACTGAGCTTCTTCAGGACAGTGATTTTGAATTCTTTGTCTGAAAGGTCACATATCTCCATCACTTCATGATTTGTCACTAGTATCTTTTTTTTTTTTTTTTTTTTTGACAAAGTCCTGTTTTCCAGGATGTTCTTGATGCTCATGGACGTTTGTCTGGACATTGAAGCGTTAGGTACATATTTTAATTTTCAAAATCTGGGCTTGTTTGAATCCACCCCTTTTGAGAAGGCATTCTAGATATTCAAAGGGAATTAAGGAATGTGATCTAAGTCTTTAGTCACTGCAGCCATATCAGTGCTGTGGGTGTCCCAAACCCAATAATGCTGTGACTCTTACATACTTCTGGTAGTACCACCTTGGTGGTCTTGGGCAAGATATTGGAGAATTCCCTGGATTACCAAGCAAAGTCTCTCACTCTCTTCCCTCACTCTCTGTACTTGGCTGCTGGAGTTGGGGGAAGAGTGATGTGGGTGCTCCCTTGTGGCCACCAGCATTTTCATACAAAGTCCCTGGTGACTACTGTCTGACTACTTCTGATGTTTACTCAATGTCAACGGGTTCTTTATTCAGCAGGGAATGAATTTTGCCAAGGCCAGGTCCTGCTCTTCACGCTAGTATGCATCCTTATTGCCTAAGTTGGGTCTAGAAATATTGTGCAGGAATTAAAGCCTGAACACAGGGGCTTCATGAGTCTGCTGCATATTTTATTTTATTGCACTTCAGCTGGCACCAAAGTTGCAAAACAAAGTTTTCAGATTTTTCCCTTTCCTTTTACCAACTGAAAGAAATTCTCTCTAAGCTATACTGTCTAGAATTAGGGAAAAAGTAACAGAGGAACTGGCTTGGTTGCCACAGCTATTGTCTCAGTGGGTCACATGCACTGTAAGTTCACTTGCTTTGAGCCAGCACAAGTTCAGAAATTGCCAGCAGACTACAGCCTTTGCAGTTCAACTGCCTTCTGAATGTAGTCCAAACCTCAGGTTGATTTCTGATAGCCAGTTGTGGGGCTAACCAGAACTTGGGTTTGGGGGCAGAGCATTTCCCTCTGGCCAGGCTAGTCTAAAAGCTCCTTCCATTGGGCATTGGTAGAATTCAACCTTGTACTGTGTTCCCATGTGCCAGGATTGCCCTGAGTTTCAGTGTATAGTTCCACACCATTCCACTATCCCTTCCCCAGGCACACAGATTCTCTTTCCACTTATGCTGGTAAGGCACTGCAGGGAAATGAGGAGGGGTGGCATAGACCATGTATAGACCTGTCTTGTCTATCTTCTTCAGTGTCAGTTTCCTTGATAAAATGTTGGTAGTATGATCTCTCACCTGATTTTTGGTTCTTTTGAAGGTGCTTCCTTGTATGGATAGTTGTTGAATTTGGTATTTGTGCAGAGGAAAGATTACTGAAGGTTTCTATTCAGACATCTTGTTTCACACATTTCCCACAAATTCTTTTATTATGCTCTCTTCAGAGATGAATTATAATTGCCCTCTCTGTAGTGTGAGCTGGATTTAATAACTTGATCCTAACCAATAGATTAAGGTCTAAGTGATGACGTTTAATTCTTGAAATTAGGTTTTAAAGGGCATTGTGGTCTCTTCTTTTCCAGTGTCTTTAATCTTTCACTTTGGAGAAACCAAGTGCCATTCTATGAGAACACCCAAACAGCCCCATGGAGAGACTAGCATGGTAAGAGACTTATGTCTCCAGCCAACATCCAGCAAGGAACTGAAGTGTCCTACCTACAGCCACGAGAAGGAGTTGGAAGATCTTCCAACCCCAGTTATGTCTTCAGATAACATCTTAATTATAACCCCATGAAAGACCCTGAGCTAGAAATCTCTGAAACTCATTCTCAAACTCCTGACCTACAGAAACCAGGAGATAATAAATGTCTATTGTTTTAAGCTCCTAAATTTTGAAGTTATTTGCTATTTATCAAATTAGTAATAGTTAAATTTATAAATAGCTAAGAAAGTGTTTGATATAAGAAACATTGGTCAATACACAAGATCATGATTTCAACATAATATTATCAAATTATACATGAAGACTATTCTTTGGGTGACACTTGCAGTTAGTGTTTGAATAATCTGTCATTTTTTTCTATTCTTTTCTTCTGTTTTCTGTCTTATATGTTGTTTAGAATACACCTTTGTTTAGAATCACCCAAAATTTGTCTGATAAAACCTAGTGAGGGACTTCTTTCTCTGTTTGTTAATAGATCACAGCATTACCTTAAAGTATTTTCCCAGTGACCCAGTGTCGTGACCTCAATTAAGCTCCACAAAAGGCAGCTTCTGTAATTCCCAACAATGAGTGGCTGTGTTGGATATAGTTTTAGGTCTATACACAGTTGTTGGGCTGTATATAGCTAATATGTTGTTAATATCCCAATTTTCAACTTACAGACTTCCAACTATAGATTCTGATTACACTACATCAGAACTGAAGTCTAGCTTTCACAATCAAAGGTGAATCTAGACACCATTCAACCCAGTGGACACAGTTTTATCTATTTGCTTAGATAGAACAGTTAGAGTTCAGCATTAGAAGTGACTGTTTTGAAGATAATACGTATCAGTTAGATCTATCAGCTTTGAGGGATAGAAAACCCAATGATAGTGGCTTACATGAGCATGGGGCTTAATTTCCATAGAACCTAAGTGCACAGATAAGCAGTCCCATGCCTGTGCAACTTCTCGAGAATGTCACTTATAAACCCACCTCCATGCATTTGCTGCTCCACTTCCTCCATGGGTCATTTTGCCTTATGGTTGGAAGATGGCTGCTGTCTTGCCATGTACCATATCCTATTCCAGGCAGGATGGATGAAAAAGGACAAACCTTCATCCTCGTGAGGCTTTGCCTTTTTCTTCAGGAAAGAGAGTCTTCCTCAGGAATTTCTGCCTATATTTCATTGGCCAGAACTGTTTCCCATGACAACCCTGAACTATGGGGGAGGCTGAGAACTTAAATACTTAACCTTGCAGTATCCATAGTAAAGAACCCCAAGAAAGAAATTAATTGAAATGGATGTGGAGTGATATAAGCCTTAGTACTTTAAGAGCTGCCATAGAAGGGAAGCTCAAGGTTTTAGGGAACACACAATCACACACACATACACACATACTTTTTAATTAATTGATTTACTCAGCAACACTTTTTCCTGCAAAGGAGCTCAGGGAGAAAGTGTTTTGGTTCAGTCCTAGATGGAGGTTCTTGATAGTACTTAATATCACCAGCACTGAAGGTAACAAATGTTATCCCTCTTTTCTGTCATGCATATGAATGACACTCTGAAGGCTGAATGCAACCTAAGAATTTACGTGAGAAATGAGGCATGCAACATTTTTGAAAATATATTAGCCCAAAGTCTGAATTACTGCATATTTTATACCCTTTTCAATATGCTACAAAAGGTTTGAGCCATCAACTGAGTGCTGCCGGAGAAGAACAAACAAGAACAAGGATATGAAAATAAATGCTGGGAGACAAGTTTCCCCAGGATGTTCTTTATGGTTGGTGTAATGATTGCAGCACTAAGCAGACTGCTTCACTTCAAACTCTCTCCATCAGCACTTCTGCAAGTCTGGTTCTCCAGCAAGTGTATCCCAGGCCACATATTCAGATATAGGCACAGAGCAAAGCCAGTATTGCAGAAATCATTCCATGAACATCTCCTGTCCCAGTTGCTTGGTTTCTTGTACCTTTTTCCA
This sequence comes from Perodicticus potto, assembly GCA_963574655.1. Lineage (NCBI taxonomy): Eukaryota > Metazoa > Chordata > Mammalia > Primates > Lorisidae > Perodicticus > Perodicticus potto. The sequence continues at coordinate 6,762 of CAUYRH010103142.1, read as the reverse complement.
TCTCTGAGACCTTCCCTCCCCTTTTAAGAACATGAAGAAAACACATCTTCTGGAGTACTTTCTGACTGGAAGGTCAGTTAATGTTTAAATCTTGTATTCTGAGCATTTTTTGGTGTCTAAACCATATTTTGTAGGCATTGTTATATGATAATTATAACTACTAAAATGATTTACATTCTATGAACCTTATCTGATATTACTAATATTCAGAAAATGACCATGAAAAAATATTTACCCTAAGATATTATTCATTCTTTTAATCCTTTCTACTTTTTCCTAGTTTTGGAAAACTTCTATAATGAATATATATCATTCCCATAATAAGAAACGAAAATCAACTTCACTTTTTCTAGGAGGCTATTGTCTTCCAGAACCATACCTGAGCCAAGTTTGGACTTATAAAGTGAAAATGCAGGGGCCATCACATCTTTGGACAAGTTCCCACAGCTATGGCTTATATGTTTGTCCCCTGAAAACCTCATGTTGAAATTTATAATCAGTGTAGGAGGTGGGACCTAATGGCAGGTGTTTGGGTCCTGAGGGTGGATCCTTCCTGAATAGATTTTCCCTAAAAGCTGATTGTTAGAAAAAGCCTGGCACCTATCCCCTACTCCACTTTCTTTCTCACCAGGCAGTCTCTGCACAGGTCAGCTCCTCTTCACCTTCCTCCACTAGTGGAAGTAGCCTAAGACCCTCACCAGATGTAGTTGTCCTATCTCGGACTTTACAGCCATCAGAATCATGAGCCAAATAAACCTTTTTTCTCTGTAAATTATTCAGTCTCAGATATTCCTTTATAGAAACACTAAACAGACTAAGACACCACCAGCTGTCCATATTCCAAGAGCTTCATGGTTGGTGTATTGAGCCTCCACCAGAGAGTCACATAACAATACCCATTCCTAGGCCCCACGGTCATGACATTCAGGTGAAGAGAAATGTGGCACAGAAGTCGCAAGTCCTCCAAGTGCCTCCGATACAGACAGTCTCCAGGGAACACTTGCAGAAACAGGACTCTGATAGCTGAGTGCCAAAGTCTACTCTTACACGCACAGATAAGCAGATTTCCTCTTCATACCAGATTTGCTTCTCCATCTGAGAATAGTGCACCTCTTCCTCCCCTATTTTTCTTTGGGTAAATGGCATCCATTTCTCCTCAGTCACAAGGAATTTTTAAAATTACTATTTTGCATAGTACGTCTTGCTAAACTATTCTGTCATGGAGATAAATGTTTCTCAGTCAAGTTCAACTGAATACCTTATTCTGCATAAGAACAGTTATGGAAGATAGATAAGACTGGGGCCTACTCTCAGAAGAAGATTTCTGGATTAGATGCCTCCTGCTTATTTGTCACTGGGTATGAATTCCTTCAACTAACTCTTAGTGACAAACTGCATGGCACAATTGAATGGTTCCTATTGTAGCAGCACCCATTTCTTTGCCATTTAAAACTTCCAGAAGCATTGGTTTTAGGGTAAAGATTTATCTTTAACCATTTTCTTCTAAGAGATTTCTACGTGATTTTCTTCTTTCTTATTTTTTTTTTCCAGCTTGATATGAGGGTACAAATGTTTAGGTTACATTAAGATTTTCTTCTGTTTAAGAGGTGGTTCTGTTTTTCTACTAAAAGCCTAAAGAAGTATTTCTTTTGGCCTAAGGCATATTTGGGGAGATTTTCTTTTCTTTTTTTTTTTTTGGACACAGAGTCTCACTTTATCACCCTCAGCAGAGTGCCGTGGCATCATAGCTCACAGCAACTTCAAACTCTTGGGTTATTCTCTTGCCTCAGCTACTTGGGACTACAGGCGCTCGCCACAACACCCAGCTATTTTTAGAGACAAGGTCTCATTCTGACTCAGGCTGGTCATGAACCTGTGAGCTCAGGCAATCCAACCACCTAGGCCTCCCAGAGTGCTAGGATTACAGGCATGAGCCACCGCACCCACCCGGTAGAATTTTGTAAACTGGCCATAATTTTTACCTGCTATCAGACGATGCCTCACTTAGATATTGTATCTGAGGTCTCATCTGAATTTAGGATAATGAGACTGCATATTTCAGATGTGCCCTCTGCCCACTGATCAATCTACTATACCAAGGAATGTCAGTTCTGAATTTTCTAATAAAACTATAAGAATGAGTAAAATGAACCTCACCGCTGTCAGAAAAGTATCAAAAACAGTCCAATTCCTGAATTGGCCCTGTTAACTCATATGTTCTTCCGTGTCACAGGGTGAATAGCAAGTATTTGGGTGTTAGTTTCTGTTATGTTATTATCATTAGAGATAAAGAACATTTAGACATTCTTCACTTCCCAAACTTCTAGGATAATTAATGCAATTTTGAAAGGCATAGGTTAGGAATCATAGTATATATTTTTATATCAAATGTAAAAACATGAGGGCCTTACCCAGAAGGTTTCCAGGTAGTTAGTTCCAAGCACTTACCTAGGTCCTGTCAAAGAAGACCTAGTATAGTAATTTAATAGGCCCAGAGTTATTTATCAAAAGGCTGTAGAGCCCAATGTTTTGTATAACCAAAATGGTTTATTATGTCATCATCCTTTGAAATTTTCATTCATATTCTAATATATAGGAAGATAAGCATATCAGTTACACAGTAACTTATAATAACTAAATGCAAAAATAGAAACAAGGCTATCTAAATATTGTTCAATACATCTAGCATATCACAGAGCTCATTAACAATATGACTTTCACAAAACATCAAATAAATATTGATTATTCATATTACCTGATAGGAAGTCCCTTGTTGCTTTTTTCCTTGAAGGGTATGTATGTTACTGCTCCAAAGAAAATCATCATTTTCATCTATGAAAAGAGATAAATGTTACATACAGATTATCAGATATTAGAGGATTTAGGAGATTTAGATGCCATTTAATAGTCATTATATTTTGATTTATTCTATTAAGGCATTATATAGGCTAAGTTTAAATATTTCTTTTCTTAAAGATATACTTTCTATGTAAGAAACAGCTTAAAATAAAATGTACATAGGAATTTAACAAAATAAAAAACAAGAATGTCATTCATCACTTGTGACCCTGAGGGACTTAGGATGACTCACTGGGACTCAGTTTCTCTGTTGGTAATAAAAGGGTAGTGTACTACCTTCTAAGCCACTTCTGACTCCAAAATGCTGTGCTTTCGTGCGGTTCTCACCTCACCTATTTCTGTTAAACTAAGCTTTCTATACCTGGCATTTTGAGCTTCATTAGCTTAGGTCTCCTCAACATGAATTATTTATGTCAAAATTGTTCTATGCTTGCTTTGGAAAAGGCTTTCGAATGTGGCATTCATTTGCTTCCAGCTAAATGAAACCTTTTCAAAAGTAGCAGCACTTCCCTTTCAGCCCCTGTAAAAGGGGCTTTGTTATTTAAATCTGAAACTTACCATTGTGTTAAAAGAGGACAAGACTTTATTGGATCACTCCTTACAAGCTTCTTATTTTACCTGTAATGATACTGTGATCCACAGAAATCATTGGGCCACCAAGCCTGCAATTTTTCCTTTCACTTTTTCACTCCTCTTTATTTGTAGCCACTGCTTCAATTTCCAGCTATTTCTCATTCTCAAATTTTGTGGCGGGAGGAGGGGCAGGCAAGGCCTATCCACACGGAATGCAAAATAGCTGCATCTTTTTTTGATCCCTTTAACATGAATTGTGGAAAACCCCCTCTATATGGGGTTTTCTTTTTCTTTTGAATTTTTTAAATTAAATCATAGCTGTGTACATTAATGCAATCACGGGGTACAATGTGCTGGTTTTATATACAATTTGAAATATTTTCATCGAATTGGTTAACATAGCTTTCATGGCATTTTCTTAGTTATTGTGTTCAGACATTTATATTCTACATTTAGTAAGTTTCACCTGTATCCAAGATGCACCATAGTTGTGGACCCACTAACTACTCTCCCTCCACTAATCCTCCTCCCTTCCCCCTACCCTGAAACTAATTTATAACTTTCATTTGAAAGCTATAACCCAAATACAGCACAAGAATATGGGGAAAGGGACAAGGGAGGGGAGGGGAGGAGAAAGGGGGTTTTCAAGATATAGAAAAAGAAGTTTACGTGGCCTCATTTGCTCTAGGATCTGGAATTGAGTTGAGGAAACACGATGTGAATATGTACAATGTACTTCCATAACAACATAAGATGGTAAAGTGAATGATTCAGACACACTCCATGGGAAGAGATCATTATGACCCAGGGGACTTTTAGAAGAGGCAGGGACAGAATGGAAGCTTGAAGAATGAAGACAGTTTGAAAATGTAGAAGTAAAAGAAAAGGTACAAACACAGCAGCAATGCTATGAACACCGGCTTATAGTATAGAAAATATGGAACATGTTCAATTAAGGTAGAGAGTGAGGCTAGTCAGGCTAGGGAGCAACTATGGATGTAAGTAAAGTAGGAGGAGGTAGGGCTGTATAGGTGAATGTGGCCAAATCATAATGGGTCTTGAACACCAGGTGGAAGAATATGGACATCACCCTCTAGGTCAATATTGCAAGTATGAATATCTACAGGAGTCAAATAAGTAACTTAACTAAATGACGTTAACTTGGTGAAGGAGTCAACAGGAGATCCGTAGTGGGCAGGAGGGCCATCTCCCTAGCTAAAAGTAGCCATGGTGCTCTGCTCTGTCAATTAAAGTCGCCTGAGATTTGGAGTCCAGGAGTGGACATTTCCTTCATGTTTTTCAAGAGCATATATGTACTGAATTTTAATGTAAAAGGTCCTGATTTTTCAGACACCACATGACACCTAACACATCAATTCAGTTAGAGATGCACCAGTTTACAGCCCTTGCTGTAGAAAATGGAGGACCTCTGAGGTTTGGGGACTAAAGAAGGGACCTTAGGATAATGACAATTTATAAAGAGTAACGATTTGGTGTGAAGTCAAATACTTTTTTTTATTTATTTATGCTCTCTCAAATATTACCCTACAAATAGAACATTTGTTAAGGACACAAGCAACTGAGTCGTAAGTAGCAAGAAAGGCAGTGGTTGAATTAGGCACTGTGCTGTTGAACTTTGCAAAGATGGCCACAGCTCATGTTCCACATGGCTGTTCTTTTGCAATGTGAACTTGCCAGTCCTCCATCAAGAAATGGAGTCGAATTCTACTCCAACTGAACCTACCACAGTAGAATGCACTGGAAGAGATACTTTGTGATTTCCATGAGCCTTTCGTCTTCTACCACATTCTCCTGGGATACTCATTTCCAGACACTTACCCTGAGTGATATGTGAAGCTTCCTTGCATATAGCCCAGTCATTAATACCCAACTGTTAACCTAAGAGAAGATGAAACCACATGAGGAGGCCGCATATAGATTGTCTGGTTTGCAGTCCCAGCTGAGCCCAGTCCAACTCAGACCCAGGGCCAGACATGTAAGTGAAGAAGCCTCTAGGATTCCAACCACCAGATCTTTAAGCTCTCCCCAGTCCTTCAAGTCTTCCCAAAAGAAGCCTCAGGCATCACAGGGTGAAGCGGGACCTTGACTGAGTTTCTGAACTGCAACATTTATGAGGCTAAGCAAGTGTTGGCTTATATCACTAAGTACCAAGGTGGTTTGACTGCATCAGTAGATTATCAAAACATTCTTGAACTACATACATAGACAGCAGTGTGTGTAAAAATGCAATGTCCACATAAAAACTGAGACTCTGACTGCCCCTGAAATGCAGAAGCAGCAGAAAATAGGAAGGTATAGTAAAAACACATTTTTTATTTCTAGTCAGCTTCCAGGCGATTCTAATGTAGATACTTCTGACAATATTAAATTTCAAACAAGCAATTATTAAACTAGCAACTCCCCTGAAGAACTGATAGATCCCAAGATTCGTTTGTACAAAACACCAGAATTCCGAGTGTTCTCAGCAGTCAATTCTGAAAGTTTCCTGGGAAGTGTAAGAGGCACCACACCACTGCGACAGGCGGCCTTTGTTGAGGGACTTGGTCCCATGTTGTAAGTTAACCCTGAGTAACCTTCCCTGTGGTATTCTTCAGGTAGTCCATTCTAGCCAGAGTTCAATTACCTGCTCTTGGTAAGCCACTTTTTAAATTAAATGCACTGTCCTTGAAAATTAACCAAAATGGTAAATACATTTGTAACTATACATTTGCCACCTTGAAATTCATGTACTAGGTATAAACCCAATAAAGAAAAAGAATCAGGTCTTGAAAAATTAAGCCAAAATACTTTTATGCGTATACTGAAGAGGCTGGCCTTCTCATGGTGACTAGAATTCAGGAAAGAAGGGAGGTTTAAAACCAATGGAAATTGATGGTAGACTAGAAAAATCCGTTAGAACCTCCTTCTCTCCCAAGGAGTTTCTCCTTTGATAATGAACCTCATCAAAACCACATGTAAAGAGGATTTATTTTTAAAGTTATTTTGCAGCAGTGTAGGTGAAGTTACTATTCCTATTATTACTAACCACTTTTTTCTGACTTTATTTGTTCTCTTATTTCCTTTACTAATAAAAGGCATTTTTTTCCAAAATCTTTCTGGAATAGTCTATCACAGTGATATTGATTGTTTGAAAAATCTATAACTTCCCAGGGAGGGGAGGGGGGAGGGTGGGTGGAGGGAGGATGATTGGTGGGATCACACTTACGGTGCATCTTACAAGGGTACAAGTGTAAATTACTAAAAGTAGAATATAAATGTCTTCATATAGTGATTAAAAGGACATGAAGGCTATGTTAAGTAGTTCAATGA